>JARQOD010001068.1:0-110590 GCA_033576555.1 Oophaga sylvatica | reverse complement strand
GTTTACCAAGTGGTTCAAGAGTTTGAAAGGGTATTCAGCAAACACCCTTTAGATTTTGGGCAGGCAAAGGGGTCCAACATCATATCCCCACTGGAAATCATCTGCCCATTAAAGAAAGGTATGGCCTGTACCTCTGTTAAGGTAGGATCTAAGTGACCCTTCATGGTTGACCTAGTGATTTCCAAATTAATTAAGTGAACGTTGCTAGCAACATAAATAACCAAACAGACACGTATTTCCGTCTGGGAGAATCTAGCAAGATTTCTATCCCATGTATTACATCATCATCTTTTATAGTATTTAGTGAGCTTGTACTTCAACCAATGGTATAAAACCACACCTACAACATTTAACCAATGAAAATACAAGAAAATTGACCTATAAGAATACAAGGAAATTAACCTATAAGAATACAAGAAAATAGGAACTACATATATGGTCATGTCTACGTAACATAGGACAGAACAATAACACACTCATTTCTCAAAGCATTCTACAGTGATAATCCCAAGATCTCATATCTTGTCCAAACTGGAGCAGTCTGTTTTATCACAGCCCATAACCTTTACTCTACTTCTCTACAACGGCCAGAAACTATTGCCTAGTAACAGAATTTATCTCATAAAGACAAGATGGAGTTACAAACACAAAATGGAGCATTCAGTTTTGATTTTTCTTAATTTAGTCCTTCACATTCCCCCCTAGATAAATTTTGTTAACTTATGTCCAGCATCAGAGGTACTATCCCAAGCTATAAGCTCGGGGGGTACTGGTCTTCACATATCTGATGCCATGTTACCAGACATGGCTGTTGCGGCGTACCCATCCCCCCTGTATACTACAATTTACAAATAACAATTTTTGATAACGGTGGTGGAGATCTTTTGAAGATAGCCATGCTCTTGGCTTCAACATCTTCATCAGATAACTTCTTGAAATCGATGTAGAGAAGAGCCGGGGTAACAACGCCTTTTGGTATCATTAGCTGTCCAAGTACAGAATTTCCTAATACATACAGAAATACACAAAAAAAAAACAAGTTTTAGTATTACATACATAACAAGAATAAAAACAGCAATATATAACAAACTTTTCAAGATTCCAGCTATCCAACCCCCAATTCCCTTAAACCAATTGGCTGGATTAAAAAAAAATATCCGCCAGAGACTGGGAATTATTCAACAAATCTCTCAGTAATTTTTTCATAATATTATATAAACTTATTATTTAAGAACGGGGAATTTAGGCTGTCCCATGTAGTTACCAATAATAACATAAAAAATACAAAAAACCAAAACATTATGTCCCCTTTATTTGCTATTGGCTTGTTTAACCAGCTTGCAGTGCGATACGTGGATCCAAGTTGGTCTTCCTTTCAGTTTCACTGACATAGGAGTGATGAGAAGAACTTAATAGGGACCGTCATACAAGGGTTCTAGTCCATATTTTCTGATATGCCTTTTCACAACCACAAAATCATCAGACTTCAAACTAACAAATATCGGTTTCTGCTGAATCTGGAAAAGAAAAAGAAACTAAGCATAGGTGTTAGCAAGATTTTTACTAAACTGAATAACATATTAAATAGCACGGTCAGTTTCTTCTGATAACTACTGAGGCTGGAAATTTGCAACTGGGGTCCTAGCACCAAACAATATCTCATATAGGGACAGGCCATGTTTTGCAATAGGAATAGTACAAATATGGTATAGTACAATGGGTAGGAGCTCTGGCCATGGAGCAGTAGTCTCCTGCATCATTTTGGTCAATTGTCCCCTCAGTGTGCCATTCAACCTCTCAACTTCCCCCCTGGATTATAGATAGTACGGAGTATGCAGGGCTACAGTGGATCCAAGCATTGTTAGAACCTCCTGATACACATGAGAAGAAAAAGCCGGACCCTGGTCACTTTCAACGACTTCTGGAACTCCATATCTGCAGATAATTTCCATCACCAGTTTCTTTGCTGTGGTCTTTGCAGTCATGTTGGTAACGGGGAATGCTGCCGGCCAACTGGAGAACGTATCGACAACCACCAGACAATATTCATATCTTCCAGACTTAGGCATTTATGGTCCACCTGGAGCCCAGTAGAATTTTTGTACCAGGGCTATGGCCTGGTTTTTTCCTCGATGTATAGGTCCATATGCCCATGTAGCAATAGCAGAGTACATCCGCTTAGGGAGACACACAAGTTGGTCCTTTTTCAAGAGACCATTGTCCATATGTGCCCCATCAGCCTTCCACTGCTTCACCTCTTCTTTTGGAGATATTCTCTGCATTGTCATTAAGCGTCTCGCGGGGTCCCACTGAAAACCTCAGTCTGTTGTAGATCATCAGGTTCTTGTAGAGTCAGGATCTCTTGCAACTGTTTACGCTGAGAGCGTATGGTCACCATAGTTGGTATGGTTAGTTCAATGGGCAGAAGAGCAGCAGCCTTTCCTTGCATATCCGCAAATACGTTGTCAATAGTCTGTGGACTGTTCCTAGGACCGTGCTCCTTGACTTTGATAACGGCCACCTGAGTAGGCAATTTGATCGATTCCATGAGGGTTTTAACAGCTTCAGCTTTTTTTTTTTTTTCACTGGAGTTCCGGCAGTAGTAATAAACCCTCGATTGACTTATAGAGCTCCAAAATCGTGAGCAATACGAAATGCATATCATGAGTCCGTGTATATATTAGCCCGTCTGTCTTTGGCCAAAGTACATGCAGTAGACAGCCTGAAGTTCTGCTTCTTGTGCTGACTGTGATGGCGGGAGCGCAGCTGCGTGCACTACAGTGTCTTCTGTGTAACAGCATAGCCCGTGTGGAATCTATGGGATTGCAGTACCCTGACTGACCACCACAACTAAAGGCAGCCGTGGAGCGTACCTACGTTGGTCCTAGACGCCTCGTCACAGCCTGAGAAGCTAACTACACCTAAAGACAGAAAGAGGAAAACTATCTGCCCCGGAGCAGATCCCCAAAGAACATAGAAAGCCCCCAAACATGTAATGGCGGTTAGACAAGGGGAAATACAGACACAGACAGAAAATAGTATGAGCAAACGTTGGGGCCCAAACTTCCTAAATAGAAAAGGATAGGAAGGAGACTTACTGCAATCCCAAAAAACCCTGAAAAGTACCAACTCTACAAATTACAAAAACACCTGAGATCACACGACCTCTACCACCTAAATTAGTTCTCTGGTGTAACAAAAACTAAACAGCAGCCACTGAAAAAACTGGAAAAGGCAAATGAACAAACAACAGTGGCTGAACTAAACTGAGAGGAGCACAGGCCCCCGAAGGGGACCCGGAAGACCCCCACAGAAGTGCAGGACAAAATGAAAGCAAGCACAAAAAAACTAAAAGAAGAAAATGTCTTATCTGTTAGCAGAAGATGCAGGCACGAAACAGCAAGCTACAAGGTGAACAGGAATCAAAGATGAGACCAGAACAATTGATCACCGGCAACCCTGATGGGAGGGAACCTCCCTTATATAAGACCAGTCAGTAACACCTGATCTCCAATCTTCACAATCTTCATTGGATAGTTCAGTACTGTTTGTAACCACCAGAGGGAGCTTCTGCTCAGAATTAATTTCTAGCACATTCACAACAGTACCCCCCCTTGAGGAGGGGTCACCGAACCCTCATTTGAGCAACCAGGTCGGTCAGGATGAGCTCTGTGATACGCACGGATGAGTCTCCTAGCATGGATGTCCGAAGCAAACACCCATGAATTGTCCTCCTGACCATAACCTCTCCACTTAACCAAATACTGGAGTTTCCGTCTAGAAAAACGAGAATTCAATATTTTCTCAACCACATACTCCAGATTGCCCTCAACCAAAACAGAGTCAGGAGGCACAGCCATAGGAACCACTGGCTCGACAAACCTCTTCAATAAGGACTTGTGGAACACGTTATGGATCTTAAATGTCCCTGGAAGAAGTAAACGAAAGGAAACAGGATTAAGAATCTCCATGATCTTATAAGGTCCAATGAACCTAGGCTTAAACTTAGGAGATGCAACTCTCATAGGGATATTTCTTGAGGACAACCAGACCAAGTCCCCCACTTCAAACCGAGGACCATCAGTCCTATGCCGGTTGGCAAACCGCTGGGCCCTCTCCTGAGAGAGGGACAACCTCTCCACTACCTGGTCCCAAATCTGCTGCATATGCTCCACAACAGAGTCAACACCTGGACAGACAGAAGCCTCCGTCTGTCCTGAAAAAAATCGAGGGTGAAACCCAAAATTGAAGAAAAATGGAGACATCAAAGTGGCAGAGCTAGCCCTATTATTAAGAGCAAACTTAGCCAAAGGCAAAAAAAGAGACCCAGTCATCCTGATCAGCAGACACAAAGCATCTCAGATAAGTCTCCAATGTCTGGTTTGTTCTCTCAGTTTGTCCATTGGTCTGAGGATGAAAAGCTGAGGAGAAAGACAATTGAACACCAAGTTTAGAACAAAAAGTCCTCCAAAATCTGGAAACAAACTGGACTCCTCTGTCAGACACAATGTTCTCAGGAATGCCGTGTAACCGAACCACGTGCTGAAGGAACAAAGGCACCAATTCAGAGGAGGAAGGCAACTTAGGTAATGGCACAAGATGTATCATTTTGGAAAACCTATCACAAATCACCCAGATAACGGTCATTCTCTGAGAAACAGGGAGGTCGGAAATGAAATCCATATAGATATGGGTCCATGGTCTCTTGGGCACAGGCAATGGCATCAACAAACCACTAGACCGAGAGCAAGGCTTGGAGCGAGAGCAAGTCCCGCAGGACTGCACAAATTCCCTGACGTCACGAGACAAAGTAGGCCACCAAAAGGACCGACTAACCAAGTCTCTGGTACCAAAAATTCCGGGATGACCGGCCAACGCGGAACAATGAATCTCAGACATCACACTCTTTTTCCATCGGTCTGGGACAAAAAATTTCCCAATTGGGCAGCGCTCGGGTTTATCCTCCTGACACCCTTCCAGAGCCAGTCTCAAATTGGGCGAGATGGCGGAAAGAACTACACCCTATTTCAAAATAACAGCAGGATCAGATAACTCAGGAGAGTCCGCAAGGAAACTCCTCGAGAGTGCATCCGCCTTAACATTCTTAGTGCCAGGAAGAAAGGAAACCACAAAATTAAAACGTGTGAAAAACAAGGCCCACCTGGCCTGTCAGGATTAAGTCGCTTGGCTGATTCCAGATAAACCAGATTCTTAGATTCTTATGGTCCGTGAAGACCACCACCTGATGTTTGGCTCCCTCCAGCCAATGTCTCCACTCTTCAAAGCCCACTTATGGCCAATAACTCCCGATTACCCACGTCATAATTACGTTCAGTTGGAGAAAATTTTCGAGAGAAAAAGACACAAGGGTTACTTTTAGAGGTCTCTGGATCTCTTTGGGACAAAACGGCACCTGCCCCAATTTCAGAGGCATCAACCTCCACCTGAAATGGCAGAGAAACATCAGGCTGCCGTAGAACAGGAGCAGAAGTGAATCTCTGCTTAAGTTCCTGAAACGCAGAGACTGCCTCAGGAGGCCAATTCACCACATCAGAACCCTTTTTGGTCAAATGGTTTAACAATAACAGAGAAATTACCAATAAATTTACGATAAAAATTGGCAAAACCCAAGAATCTTTGAAGAGCCTTTAATGAAGTAGGTTGGACCCAATCACAGATGGCCTGAACCTTGACCGGGTCCATTTCAATAACAGATGGGGACAAAATGAATCCCAGAAATGAGATCCTCTGTACGCCAAAAAGACACTTTGATCCCTTCACATACAGAGCATTCTCTCTCAAAATCTGGAACACAGTCCGAACATGTTTCACATGAGAGTCCCAGTCATTGGAAAAAATCAAGATATCATCCAAATAAACAATCAGAAATTTATCCACAAAATCCCTGAAAATTTCATTCATGAAGGACTGGAAGACAGAAGGAGCATTAGTGAGCCCAAAGGGCATCACTAGGTACTCAAAATGCCCCTCTGGGGTATTAAATGCCGTCTTCCATTCATCCCTGTGCTTAATGCGAATAAGGTTATATGCCCCCTGAGGTCAAGCTTGGTAAACCAAGTAGCACTTTTCACCCTGGAAAACAGGTCAGAAATCAAGGGTAACAGATATTGATATTTCACAGTGATATTGTTCAAGAGACGATAATCAATACATGGCCTTAATGAACCATCCTTTTTGGCCACAAAGAAAAAACCGGCACCCAAAGGTGAAGAGGATGGTCTGATATGACCCTTCTCCAATGACTCCGTGATATAAGACCGCATATCGTCATGTTCAGGTACAGACAAGTTAAAAAGGCGACCTTTAGGGAATTTACTACCAGGCACTAATTCAATAGTGCAGTCATAGCTCCTATGGGGGGGCAAGGATGCAGATTTACTTTCGCTAAACACATCAGAAAAATCAGTCAAAAAGTAAGGAACATCCTGAGCCTGGGGAGAGGCAGAAAAAACAGGAGTGTTGGCATTAACACATTGGCAGCCCCAACTGGTTACAGACACAGATTTCCAATCCAAAACAGGATTATGAGACTGTAACCAAGGGAAACCCAGTACGATAATGTCATGCAGATTATACAGCACCAAAAATTTGCAACTCTCCTGATGATCAGGTTCAACCCTCATTATCACCTGAGTAGAGAACTGAGGTTTATTCTCAGCCAAAGGGGTAGAATCGATCCCCAGTAGGGGAATAGACTTCCGTAGGGGTATCAAGGGAAACCCACAACGTTTAGCAAAATCAAAATCCATCAGGTTAATAGCTGCTCCCGAATCAACGAAAGCCTGAGCAGAAAATGTGGACAGGGAGCAAATCAGGGTAACAGTCAACAAAAATTTAGTCTGAACACTACCCAAGACAACTGAGCGTGCAAAACGTCTTCCCCGCTTAGGGCAGACTGAAATAGCATGAGAGGCATCACCACAGTAGAAACATAACCCATTGCGTTTTCGAAACTCATGATGCTGTGCCCCAGAAGCCACTCTATCACACTGCATGGGTTCAGAAGCTGGTTCACAAGGCAACACTATTCCACGCATACCTCTACGCTCACGCAAACGTCTGTCAATTTGAATCGCTAATGACATAGAATCATTGAGACCAGAGGGGACAGGGAATCCCACCATAACATCCTTTACATTCTCTGACAGACCCTTCCGAAAAAGGGCTGCCAAAGCATCGTCATTCCATTTGGTCAGGACTGCCCACCTTTGGAATCTCTGACAGTATAACTCAGCGTCCTCAAGCCCCTGATTTAATGCCAGCAAGGCTTTTTCAGCTTCATCAGTGACATTAGGCTCATCGTACAATAACCCCAGAGCCTGAAAAAATGCATCAACATTACTCAAAACAGGATCCCCAGGTGTCAGGGAAAAGCCCAATCCTGAGGATCGCCGCGCAGGAGAGACATGACAATTTGAACCTGCTGTACAGCGTTCCCTAAGGACTTAGATTTCAAGGCAAAAAACAACTTACAGTTATTTTTGAAATTCAGAAATTTAGCTCGATCCCCTAAAAACAAATCTGGCATGGGAATCATAGGTTCCACAACAGGCAACCTCGCAAGATAGGTAGCAATACTCCGAACTTCAGTGGCAAGCTGATCCACACGGCCAGACAACTGTGCAAACTCCATTGAGAGAGAAAAAAAATCCTCCTCAGCACCCAGAGATACAGAGGGAAAAAAAAAAAATCTCTGACAACTCTGACAATCTTCTTTCTTTAACACTATTTTTCCCTTCTGTGAGTACCATACAAATATCAGTTTTTGGGCCGGTGATACTGTTATGATTTGGTAGCTGGGGAGAGCAAGCAAAAAAGGAAATACACCAGAGAGGTTGGAATCTATGGGATTGCAGTACCCTGACTGACCACCACAACTAAAGGCAGCCGTGGAGCGTACCTACATTGGTCCTAGACGCCTCGTCACAGCCTGAGAAGCTAACTACACCTAAAGGCAGAAAGAGGAAAACTATCTGCCCCGGAGCAGATCCCCAAAGAACATAGAAAGCCCCCAAACATGTAATGGCGGTTAGACAAGGGGAAATACAGACACAGACAGAAAATAGTATGAGCAAACGTTGGGGTCCAAACTTCCTAAATAGAAAAGGATAGGAAGGAGACTTACTGCAATCCCAAAAAACCCTGAAAAGTACCTACTCTACTAATTACAAAAACACCTGAGATCACACGACCTCTACCACCTAAATTAGTTCTCTGGTGTAACAAAAACTAAACAGCAGCCACTGAAAAAACTGGAAAAGGCAAATGAACAAATAACAGTGGCTGAACTAAACTGAGAGGAGCACAAGCCCCCGAAGGGGACCCGGCAGACCCCCACAGAAGTGCAGGACACAATGCAAAAAGCAAGCACAAAAAACTAAAAGAAGAAAATGTCTTATCTGTTAGCAGAAGATGCAGGCATGAAACAGCAAGCTACAAAGTGAACAGGAATCAAAGATGAGACCAGAACAATTGAACCCTAATGGGAGGGAACCTCCCTTATATAAGACCAGTCAGTAACACCTGATCGCCAATCTTCACAATCTTGATTGGATAGTTCAGTACTGTTTGTAACCACCAGAGGGAGCTTCTGCTCAGAATTCATTTCTAACACATTCACAACATCTTTCATTCTCAGACACATACAAATGGAATGGTGGAGTATAGTCCGGGATGCCCAAGGCAGGGGCAGAAACAATAAGCCGCTTTAATTCAGAGAAGGCACAACGAAGGCTTTCCATACAAATCAGTGATCTTTCCTTATAGTTCATTATACCGTCTTTTAAGGCATTGTAAAGGTGTTGTATTATGCGGGATACAACCGGTATCCACTGACAACAATAAGTACATAGTCCAAGGAAACACTGGAGTTCAGTTTCATCTTTTGGGAAAGGAAGGGAGCTGACAGCTATTTTTCTTTCTTCTGTGAGGTATCTGACACCCTGAAGGAGACAGTGACCCAAAAATATCACTTGACCAAGACAGAACTGAAGTTTCGAGGCCGAAACCCGACAGTTCAGATCTGCCAGATGCTTCAGAAAACTAACAATAGCAACATGGCTTCCTGCTCCGTCCATACACACAACAAAAATCATCCACATACTGAAGCAGCGTGACATGGGGGTGGTCAATTGCCAGGGTAAAAGACATTCGCCCATATTTTTTACAAACTAATTGGGACTATTTAGGGCCCTTTTTGGTAGAAATATCCACATCAATTGTCCTCCCTGATAAATAAATACAAACAGAAATTCACAATCTTGGTATAATAGAATACTAAAAAACACATTGGCAAAATCGATAACTGTGAACCAAGCAGCATCCTGAGATATCTGGAACAAAGAGTATATATATATATTAGACACCACTGGAGTTTCCAGATCAGTAACTGCATTAACTGCCCATAATTTTTGTACCAGCCGGTATACAGGGGGTTGGCCAAGTGGGGTCTTTTTCTTAATGGGAAACAAGGGCGTGTTACATGGGGAAACACATGGTACCAGAGCACCATTATCGGGTAACCTTTGTATTTGTCCCTTGAGGCCCCGCTCCTGATCATGTTTCAAAGGATATTGATGAACTTTGGGAAAAGGGGCACCAGGTTTGAGAAACACTTTTACTGGTTCTACAGGCATTTTCCCTATATCATCTGGCCCTTTTGACCAGAGTTTAG
This sequence comes from Oophaga sylvatica, assembly GCA_033576555.1. Classification (NCBI taxonomy): domain Eukaryota; kingdom Metazoa; phylum Chordata; class Amphibia; order Anura; family Dendrobatidae; genus Oophaga; species Oophaga sylvatica. Next base: position 100,896 of record JARQOD010001068.1, on the reverse strand, counting down.
ATGGTATCTCTGAGAGATATGGGGCAAGTCGTTGATCATCAGGCACCATCGGGGGAGGGTCTGGGCTTATCAGGGCCATCATAACCGTAGGAAGGGCATGTAAAATACAGATTTCCTCGCTACCTTCATCTGTATAAGGGTTATTTAACGTAAGAACCATCTGACCATCATCTTGGAATTCTATTCTGGAGCGGAACTGTGATAATAAATCTGCCCCCAGTAAATTTACTGGACATGTGGGAGAGATCACGAACTGAGCTGTAACTTCAGGGAAAGGTCCCACAGGGATGGGTTTTGTAAGAGTATGTTTATTGGGTCTACCATCTACTCCAATTAAAACAAGCTCTTGATCTGAGAATTGAATAGGGATATCCGTAGGTACATCTGATGACTTGATTATGGAATTGGCCGCCCCAGTGTCTACCATGAACTTAACAAGGGTGTCCCCTACAGGAAGCGTGACAGATGAGCATGCCCCAGGTTTGGTGGAGGACATTATGATGGCAGACCCTGGTTGGCCACCCCTTTCAGTATGGGCGATTATCAGAATTTTGAGACTGTCTGTAATCAGGGTTTCTTCTAGATTTTGGAGGAACTTGAGGGTAGCACCTGTCAGCGGGGGTATGACAATCTCTCTGAAAGTGACCGAGTCGGCCACAGCGCCAGCATTGTAGACGAGAATTGGCACGACGGATCTGGGAAGCAATATTCTCAGGAACAGAGTAAGGGGTTAAGCTGGTATATTGCTGGAGAGCAGGAGATGGAATTTGCTGTGAAGGACACTGATGCTGATAAGGAACTGGTGGGGGTCGATGCTGGAGTGAGAGCCACAGCGGCTGGTTTGGGTTTTGATTTCCCTGCTGAAGTAGAGCGGGCTAGATTTTTCTGAAAACTTTTAATTACTTTTAATGCATCGTCCGGAGTGGAATTCTCGACATCAGGTCTGACATTATTGCCTCCTTCAATTCAGATTTAAGGCCGGACATCAAAGCTGCCACAAAAAGACGTGAGTGGGCTTTATTATATAATAAAAAACCCAAATCTTTAAATACTACCATGAGACGCCCATAGAATTTCTCGGCAGTCTCCCCCTTGTCCTGTGTAACATCTGTGAGAGAGGTAGCTTGATCCGCTAGTCTGTCTTGTGCCCAAACCTTTAAAGCATTACAGAAATCAACACCACTCTCATAGGTTCCCCCATCCAGGTTCACATTATACACTATGGCACCCTCAATAATTGGAAAATACCCCTACCCAGCTTTTACTCAAACTAAGTGTAATAGATCTCTTCGGGGAGTGGAATAAATCTCTCGATTCGCTGCCATTTGCCTGTAGAAAGCCATGGGGGAAGTCTCTGGATCAGGTAGTTGATTGCAAAGGGTGCCTATTTGGGATGGAGAAAAGGGGGTATACTTTGGCCGGTCGGGAGTAGTTTCCACATCATCCTCCTCAAATTCGGATATTACTGACACAGGACGGGAGGAGGTGGTGGTAGTGCGGGCACAAGAGGCATCTGCTGTGGGTACAGGGCTGGAGGCTCCGTTACAGTTAGAGATTGTATTGCCTGATGGGCCGTTAGGCGGCTGTCAAGGACAAATCGGACCTCCTCTAATTTTATGGGATTTTCCTGTATTCCTGTATACATCGTTCTATTGCTGATACTATGACCGTGGTGGCATCCTTCCTGGGATATTGGAATATACCGGCAGAGATTAATGGTATAGCCATTGTACATTAAGGCATTGTACTGGTGGGGACAGAGGAGGCATACAGGATTGCGTTCTGGACAGCCTCAGTAAATAATTGTTGGGACCTAGGAATGTTGGTAGAATTATATCGTGATTTCATTGCATATATTACATATTGACAAGGCTGCTGTCCTGCTCTGGTTGCTGGGACCTGTCCTATTTCTACCTGGCCATATGTTTGTATATACGAATTAGATTCATCCTGTATCATGGGTCCGCCTTTCTGTGAAATTGTTGTGGCCAGTCCTCCAGCATAGCGGAGTTGATTATTTGCAGCATTTACTATGGCCCCAACATGCTGCGTCGTAAGATCCCCTGTCCCTATCCTAAAAAGCACATCATGATGTTGGGGTCCAGGAATAACATTGGAATATATTTCCTGAAAATCTCTTTCCTCTGTGTATCCTGTCTCTGACGGGTGAATAAAATAGGAGGGTTGGATAGATAGCAGAGACTGGTGCTGCCAGTGGCTGATAATAAGTGCCGTCAGCGTTTACCAAGGGAAAAGTTGAGACTACGACACTGCAACAGGTCTCTCTCCACTGAAAATTAGTAACTCCGCATACATTACAAATCCACCCAGCATAGTTTTTTTTTTTTTTTTTTTTTGCAACCCAGGATATATTGGTGCCCTGGGGTTGAGGGGCACAGAGCTTACAGTCGGGAAAAGAAACTTAATTTCCTGGGAAAAGATCTTATTATCTAGCAGAGAAACCCCTTGTTCCAAATTATCATTTTTAATTATTTGTCTTTCTGGTACTTTCAGTCACTTTCTCAATTCCTTCCACAAAACACTCAATCTCTGTTATAGTAATAGACAGCTTTCCTTTTTTCATTATAACCATAACACAATCAATCAGAATTCACTTTCTGTTTTCTACCTCCATATCAACGTGCCTTTCTTTCTAACACCTTTGTCTCATAGCGTAGGCTTCATCCTCCCGCCCGCAAGAATTCCTTTGCATTTCTCTCAGATTTTTTTTTTTTCTTTCGTCTCTGAACCATAAGACTGACAGTATCCAATCCATCACACAAATCCAAACTCTTCTTTAATTAAATATCCTTACTTAAATTGTGCCCAGTCCTAGAGCGGCCGTATAGTCTGTCGCAACGGGCCTATCTATCCCCCACAGGGATGGCCCCACAACACGATACTCAGTGAAAGGAGGAGGGCGTCTTAGACTATCCCTCTGGGCACCTCTGGTTATATATATATATAAAAATATAAATATATTTCCTGTACCCTTCCCATCTTTGATCACTTCATCGTGCCTGATTCTAACAGTGATCAGGATTTCAGGATATTTTGACTAAAAAGAGAGTTACAATCACTGGTCAATCCGGGGTGTCTGTCCATTATGAGGTACGGTTCGAACACTGGGCCCCCAACGGAACTACACCTCTATATGATTCCACCCGAGAATCATCCCACCATCGGGGACAAACCTCAGATCCTCTTTCCAGCAACAAACACAGGAAATCCACACCAAACGGTCAGTCTGAACAGTATAACTGCCAACTTACCGTGGTTGTGGGGGGTGATCAGTCCCAATTTTCCAGTGCCTATGTCCGGTTCGAGGGTCCTTTGTCTTGTTGTCCTCTCTGGGGCAGAGGCGTCCCTATATGGGGGCCCCACGTTGGGCGCCATCTGTTAAGGTAGGATCTAAGTGACCCTTCACGGTTGACCTAGTGATTTCCAAATTAATTAAGTGAACGTTGCTAGCAACATAAATAACCAAATAGACACGTATTTCCGTCTGGGAGAATCTAGCAAGATTTCTATCCCATGTATTACATCATCATCTTTTATAGTATTTAGTGAGCTTGTAGTTCAACCAATGGTATAAAACCACACCTACAACATTTAACCAATGAAAATACAAGAAAATTGACCTATAAGAATACAAGGAAATTAACCTATAAGAATACAAGAAAATAGGAAACTACATATATGGTCATGTCTACGTAACATAGGACAGAACAATAACACACTCATTTCTCAAAGCATTCTACAGTGATAAATCCCAAGGTCTCATATCTTGTCCAAACTGGAGCAGTCTGGTTTTATCACAGCCCATAACCTTTACTCTACTTCTCTACAACGGCCAGAAACTATTGCCTAGTAACAGTATTTATCTCATAAAGACAAGATGGAGTTACAAACACAAAATGGAGCATTCAGTTTTGATTTTTCTTAATTTAGTCCTTCACACCTCCAAATCACTACCAATACGCCAAAGGTATGTTACGAGAGATGAAGGAGGCTGGGGTGATCTGAGACAGTTGTAGCCCCTGGGCAGCTCCACTAGTCCTTGTTAGAAAGAAAGATGGTACAATGAGGATGTGTGTTGATTACAGGAAACTTAACAGCATTACCCACAAAGATGCCTATCCGTTACCTAGGATAGAGGAGTCACTAGCTGCACTGAGAACTGCTAACTATTTCTCTACCTTAGATCTCACTAGTGGGTATTGGCAGGTTCCCGTGGCAGAGGCAGACAAAGAGAAGACCGCCTTTGCAACACCAATGGGCCTCTCAGAATTCAACTACATGCCGTTCGGGCTTTGCAGCGCGCCAGGAACGTTCCAGAGATTAATGGAGTGCTGCCTTGGACACATGAACTTTGAGACAGTTCTGTTGTACCTTGATGACGTCATTGTCTTCTCCAAGACCTATGAGGAACATTTAGAGCACCTGGCTAAGGTGTTCGAAGCCCTGTCCAAATTTGGCCTAAAGGTGTAGCCGTCCAAATGCCACCTCCTGTGTTGTGAATGTTTTGGAAATGAATTCTGAGCAGAAGCTCCCTCTGGTGGTTACAAACAGTACTGAACCATTCAATGAGGATTGGCAATCAGGATTCACAGATTGGCTTGATATAAGGGAGATTCCCTCCCATCATGGTTGCCGGTGATCAATTGTTCTTGTCTCAACTGTGGTTCCTGGTTCACTTGGAAGCTTGCTGAGTCTTGCCTCTTCTTCTGCTTTCAGATAAGATATTTTCTGTTTTTGTTTTTGTGCTTACCTTTTGCATATTTCTCTGCATTTCTGTGAGGTTAGCCAGGTTCCCCCCGGGGGGCTTGGGCTCCTCTCAGTTCCGCTGGAGCCACTGTTATTTGTTCATTTGCCTTTTCCTGTTTTTTCAGTGGCTGCTGCTTAGTTTTGTTACACCAGAGAACTGATTTAGGTGGTAGAGGTCGTGTGATCTCAGGTGTTTTTGCAATCAGTAGAGTTGGTATTTTTTGGGTTTTTTTGGATTGCAGTGAGTATCCTTTCTATCCTTTTCTGTCTAGGCAGATTGGGCCCCAGCGTTTGCTCATACTATTTTCTGTCTTTGTCTGTATTTCCTCTTGTCTAACCGCCATTACATGTTTGGGGGCTTCCTATGTTCTTTGGGGATCTGCTCCAGGGCAGATAGCTTTCTTCTTTCTATCTTTAGGTGTAGTTAATCTCTCAGGCTGTGACAAGGCGTCTGTAATGTATGTGGTACAGTTCATATAGCGTCTTGTGCTTGGGTGCGATGAAAATACTTGAGACTCAGGTTGATAAAGAAAGTCTTGTATTGCTTCATACAAATTGGCAAAAATAAACACACAGGTTGCAAACACAGAAGCAGGAGACACAGCAGGCCAGAGTAATCTAAGCTCAGCAATAACTCTCCAATACAGATTCAGATCTTCTTCTCTGTTACCGCAAGTCCATGCAAACGTGAGGCTCTCAAGAGCAGAGTTCAGAGTCCACAAGTGCTTCAGAGTTCCTCAGTAGGAATGGCTGGAGTACAAGGTCCAAGGCTTCAGGAGTCAGAACACAGGTTCACTGCAGGCTAGATTCTGAAGCACTGATTGCTCAGCTGTGGCTGTTTAAGAAGCAAACGGAGAGAATCAGGGCGGGAACATGCAAGCTGGAAAACTCCATTTTGACTGAGGGCAAGATAGCTGCAGCAAAACAGAAAGCAAAATGGCCGACGAACAAACTGAGTTTCAGAAACAGATACACAGAACCTTACATTACTCCCCCCTTAGGGACAACCTCCGGATGACCTCAGACCAGGCTTGTGTGGGTACCTCTGATGAAACTGACGGAGCAAGCGAGGAGCATTAACGTTATTGACTGGCTCCCATGAGTTGTCCTCCACTGGGTAGCCCTGCCATTTAATCAGATATTGTAACTGATTTCTATACAACCTGGAATCTAAAATCCTTTCCACCACAAATTCCTCCTGACCATCGACTAGCACTGGGTCAGGGCAAGGAGAAGAACGTCCAGGAAACGTATTGGGTGTCGCAGCCTTTAGTAGGGATACATGAAAGACAGGGTGGATTCTCATAGTTCTGGGCAATTGAAGACGACAAGCAACGGCACTTATAATTTTACTGATTTTATAGGGTCCAATGTACTTATGTCCCAACTTAGACGATGGAATCCTTAACTTAAGATTTCTGGTTGACAGCCAGACCAGGTCTCCTACCTTAAAAGCTGGTGCAGGTTTACGAAATTTATCTGCTGCCTTCTTGTACCTTTCCTGAGCCGATTCCAGATTCTCCTTTAGAAGATCCATATTCTTCTGTAAAGTCGTGACTCTTTCAGCCACTGCTGGCAAAGGCGTCTCTATGGGAAATCGTGGTAGAATGTTAGGATGATAACCTAGATTAGAGTAAAAAGGAGACTGTTTAGTGGAGGCACTCTGAGAGTTGTTGTAAGAGAACTCAGCCAATGGAAGTAGATCCACCCAATCATCCTGTAGGTGGCAGATAAAGCAGCGGAGATACTGCTCCAGGGTTTGATTGGTTCGTTCGGTTTGTCCATTAGTCTGGGGATGAAAAGCAGAAGAAAGGTTTACTTTAATGTCCAATGCTGCACAGAAATTTTGCCAAAACCTAGAAGTGAATTGCACCCCTCGATCCGAAATAACCTCATCCGGTACTCCATGTAAGCGAAACACATCTTTAATCATCAAATCTGATGTCTGTTTTGCAGTGGGTAAGCCGACACAAGGGATAAAATGAGCTGCCTTTGTTAGACGGTCAACCACCACTAGAATAGTGTTCTTCCCTTGAGAGGTTGGTAATTCCACAATGAAGTCCATAGAAATGGATCCCCACGGGCGGGACGGGGTGGGAAGAGGCTGTAACAGACCAGTTGGTGAAGAGCGAGGTGTTTTGCATCTTGCACAAACCTCACACGAAGTGACATAGTCCAAAACATCCTTCCTACAAGTGGGCCACCAAAAGAAACGAGAAAGAAATTCCTCTGTCTTTAGAATTCCTCTATGCCCGGCTATTTTGGAATCGTGAATGAGTTGCAATACTCTCAATCTGACTGTTTCAGGTATATACAGACGTTGTCCCAGAATCCACACACCATTCTTAAAGACAAGACTTACGTCCCTTGGGGGTTGAGCCAAAAAAGAATCCGCATGGTATGCTTCCTTGATGTCTTTAATTAGGTCTTGATGATGAATCACTCCTAGGAATCTAGAGTCAGGAAGAATAGTCTTAGGAGGATAATTGGACGTGTCTCTGCTGAGTAAATCCTAGAGAGTGCATCAGCCTTTCCATTGCGCGATCCTGGTCTATAAGAAATAATAAAATTAAATTGGTTTAAGAAAAGATTCCAGCGAGCCTGGCGAGGAGTCAGGCACTTAGCCGACCTGATAAACTCAAGATTACGATGGTCTGTCAGAACAACTATTTGCTGTGCAGCTCCTTGAAGAAGGTGTCTCCATTCTTTGAAGGCGGCAATAATGGCCAACAACTCTCTATTGCCCACATCGTAGTTCTTCTCAGCCGAAGACAACTGCTGGGAAAAGAAGGCACAGGGATGCAAGACATTCTTCTCACCTGTTCTCTGAGAGAGTATAGCTCCCACGGCACAGTCTGAAGCATCCACCTCTATTATGAAGGCAAGCTCTGGGTTGGGATGTACTAGGATAGGTGCAGTGGTAAATTTATCTTTTAGACGGGAAAATGCTTCCTGGGCTTGGGGAGTCCAGGAGAACTTAGACTCTTTCCGGGTAAGTTGGGTGATAGGTGACACTACCTCAGAGAAATTTCTAATGAAACGTCTATAGAAGTTTGCAAACCCGATGAAGCGCTGTACCTCCTTCACATTTCTAGGACTTGGCCAATCATTGATGGCTTGGGTTTTACTTCCATCCATACTAATTCCTTGTGTAGACAGTACATACCCCAGAAATTGAATTTCGGTCTTATGGAATTCACACTTTTCAAGCTTGATGTAAAGATGATTTTGTCTTAAACGTTCCAAGACCATTTTCACATGTCCATGATGTTCCTCTGTGGAGTTAGAAAAAATTAAAATATCATCCAAATAAATTACCACGAATGTATCCAGGAGATCCCTGAAGATGTCATTCACCAAGTGTTGGAAAGTGGCTGGGGCGGTACTCAGACCAAAAGGCATAACTAGATATTCAAAGTGTCCATAGCGTGACCTGAATGCAGTCTTCCATTCATCCCCAGGTCTAATACGGACTAAGTTATAGGCCCCACGAAGATCTAGTTTAGAAAAAATTTTGGCATGTCGCACTCTCTCCAATAACTCAGGGATTAAAGGCAATGGATAACGGTTTCTAATAGTAACCTTATTGAGTTCCCTATAGTCTACGCATGGTCTCAGGGATCCATCTTTCTTCTTTACAAAGAATATGGGTGCCCCTGCAGGAGATGAAGAGGGGCGTATGAAGCCCTTGGCTAGATTTTCGTCTATGTACTCTTTTAAAGCCTTCAGCTTGGGCCCCGCCAGGGGGTAGATCTTACCAAAAGGTATCTCTGCTCCAGGCAATAATTCAATTGGACAATCATATGGACGGTGAGGAGGAAGCTGGTCAGCGTTCTTCTTGTCACATAAATCCACATAGTCCTGGTATACAGCTGGTAGTTCAGGGACTGACATGGTTCCTTTAGGAACAGAGCAAGCTGAAATTTTTGGACTCATCTGTTTCTCTGGAAAGTGTAATTCCTTGGTCTCCCAGTTAATGGTAGGATTCTGAGCCTGCAGCCATGGTAGCCCTAGAATAATGGGAAAGTGAGGAGAAGAGATAAGCATAAAGGACAGTTTCTCTTGATGATCTTTACCCATAAGAACCTTTAAAGGCTCTGTTTCCTGATCCACTGGTCCAGAGGTCAGCAGGGAGCCATCCACAGTTTCCATCTGTACTGGAGTAGCCTTCTTCACTGAACGTATTCCCTGTTTCAGAGCAAAGGAGACATCCATAAAATTTCCACTTGCACCTGAGTCGATCATAGCAGAGCTAGACACCCAGGCTGAGTCAACCCAGAGTTTGATGGAAAGAAAACAGTGAGAATTGTTTTTTTTACAACTCAGCTGGGACACCGCTGAGGAAACTTGAAAGATGGCAGCATTTACACAGTCAACGTCCTCAGAGGTAACGGAGTTTAAGTCCGAGAAATCAAGATCTGTTGCTGCAGATCTCTCTGGAGCCTGAGGCTCGGACCTGACAGATCCCCTCTCACAACACTCACAATGAATGAGTGCTGCAGTAGTCTTGCGAGAACGGCTGGGGCAGTTAATAATAAAGTGCCCTGACTTACCACAATAAAAACATAGATTCTCCTTAAAACGATGTTCCTTGCGTGCATCACTAACCCGTCGTAGTAAAGAGTCTACCTGCATGGGTTCAGGTTCAGGTTCCCGTGTAATCCTATTCAAAGGTTCCTTAGCTGGAGAGGAAGGTAGGAAAAGGTTAGTACGATTGCTTTCGAACCATCTCTCTTGCCTGCGTTCAGTTAAACGAGTATCAATACGGATGCAGTAGTTAATAAAGTCACCTAACGCAGTGGGAGGGTCGGCACGAGCAAGTTCATCCTTAATCAGTGGGGATAACCCCTTTCGAAAAATAGATTTTTTGGCGGAATTGTCCCAGGTGGTATCAAGGGCCCATCTCCTGAAATCCAAGGCATATTCAGCTACCGAGTGCTTACCTTGGCGCAAAGCTAACATGGCTGCTTCAGCTGTTGCACCTCGATTGGGGTCATCAAACACCTGCCCCATGGCTGAAATAAAATCATCAAGGTGATTCAAACAATCATCCTCAGTCTCAATCAGAGGGTTTGCCCACATCAAAGCCTTGTTGGTAAGCAACATAATTATAGTAAGCACCTTAGATCGTTCAGTAGGAAATTGTGAAGCATGTGCAGAAAAAAAAAGATTGCATTGATTAACAAATCCCCTGAATTTTTCACGTTCACCACCAAAACGAAAAGGGGGCAACTTGGGAATCCCAGAACTCGGGGCCACGGCAGGAGCCTGGACTTGCCCCTCCAGAACCTCAATCCTGGCTCGCAAATCCTGGGTAGTCTGTCCAACCACTTGCAAATTGTGATTATTTAGGTCCTGAAGATTTGTAAAACGGGTCTTTATATTCTGCAAATCTGCAAGGATATTATCAGTCACTCCGCAAAGTTCCTTTATGCGGGCCTCCATTTTCCAGATCTTTTAAGACAGGATACTGGAAGAAGAGGAGAAAAAAAAAAACAATAGTGTTCACCTTGGGCAACACTGAAGAAAGAAAAAACTTTAAGGGAACTGCTCACCTGGAATGGTTGTGAGAAGTCACAACCACTATCATCACAGAAAGCTTTCAACCAGACATCTGATATCCAGAGTTTCAGCAGACAAAAAGAGAAGAGAAAAAAAAAAACAATAGTGTTTACCTGTGATAACACTGCAGAAAAAAAAACTTAAGGGAATTGCTCACCTGGAATGGTTGTGAGAAGTCACAACCACTGTCATCACAGAAAGTACAACCGGACATCCGATATCCACAGTACAGCAGACAAGCCTTTCCAGACCCAGCAGACACTAACGTTTGTCTTCAGAATCTTGTAATGTATGTGGTACAGTTCATATAGCGTCTTGTGCTTGGGTGCGATGAAAATACTTGAGACTCAGGTTGATAAAGAAAGTCTTGTATTGCTTCATACAAATTGGCAAAAATAAACACACAGGTTGCAAACACAGAAGCAGGAGACACAGCAGGCCAGAGTAATCTAAGCTCAGCAATAACTCTCCAATACAGATTCAGATCTTCTTCTCTGTTACCGCAAGTCCATGCAAACGTGAGGCTCTCAAGAGCAGAGTTCAGAGTCCACAAGTGCTTCAGAGTTCCTCAGTAGGAATGGCTGGAGTACAAGGTCCAAGGCTTCAGGAGTCAGAACACAGGTTCACTGCAGGCTAGATTCTGAAGCACTGATTGCTCAGCTGTGGCTGTTTAAGAAGCAAACGGAGAGAATCAGGGCGGGAACATGCAAGCTGGAAAACTCCATTTTGACTGAGGGCAAGATAGCTGCAGCAAAACAGAAAGCAAAATGGCCGACGAACAAACTGAGTTTCAGAAACAGATACACAGAACCTTACAGCGTCTGTCATGGGTGCATCGCCACGAAGATCGTCGCGATTGCACATTCTGACTTCTCACAGCTGAGCTGCTGTTTCTTTGTGTTTGGTAATGAGAGAGTTAATTTTACCTAGCTCTTTGCTAAGACTAGGTCCAGCCTCGGCCGGCTGCTTTTGATTATGTTCTAATTAGTTTCCTTTATATTCCTGCCAGTCTGGGTGTTAGACGCCGGTGAAAGCATTCATGTAGTCTAGCAGACTGGAGCGGTTCTGAGAATACTTAAGCTAAGAGCTCCTTAGTTGTTTTTACTCTTATAGCTTATAGTTTATCTCTGAGACCTTAGGTGTTCCTACTGTGTGTGAGTGTTGTATGTAAGACTTTATTTACTTTATTTCTTGTCTTTCTTGTATGTCTTTCTGTTCATTAACCGTTACCTGTTCATTCCCTTTGGTGGTAATCAGGGTCCTTCTTAGGACTAGATTACAGTTGGCAGGGATTGATAGGAGACAGGATTTACGCTGGTGGCCTGGACCTCTGTACCTTTAACAGTACCTCCAGGTAGAGGGATTAGTCAGGACCCCAGTTTAGGGTCAGCATAGACCCCGGTCACCCTCTAGCCGGAGACAGCGTATAACTGATTCAGTATTGACCCACTGGACATTCTGTCAGGTAATTCTATGTTATCATATATCTATGCGCATGTTATATTGTATGTTGCCCTTTTGATATAGATTACTGTCATCACATATATATATCTGCTATACAGCGTGACATTTTCACCGGCCTTACTAAAGATTCTCTCCAGCTGTCATGGATCCAGTAGCCCAGCTGGCCCGGCAGTTGCAGGGGTTGTCCATGGAGTTTGCAGACATTAAGTCCAAGGTTTTGTCCCCCCCGGAGCAAACCAGATCTGAACCTAAGGTTGCTCTCCCGGACAGGTTCACTGGTGGGCGGGACAAATTTTTTACCTTCCGGGAGGCATGTAAATTGTACTTTCGGCTGCGGCCTCGGTCATCTGGGAGTGAAGAGCAGAGGGTGGGAATTGTTATCTCGCTCTTACAAGGGGACCCTCAATCTTGGGCGTTCTCTATTCCTCCAGGCTCCCCAGATCTCCAGTCAGTGGATCGATTTTTTACTGCCCTGGGTCTGGTATATGATGATCCGGATCGAGTCTCCCTTGCTGAAACAAAGTTACGTAAAATACGGCAAGGAAATCGTCCAGCGGAGGAATATTCTTCTGAGTTCCGTAGATGGGCAACAGATACTCAGTGGAATGACCCAGCTCTTAGGAGCCAGTTTTGTCAAGGGTTGTCTGACAAATTAAAAGATGTGTTGGCTCAGTATGATTCTCCTCCATCACTGGAGGCTGCTATGGCCCTCGCTATTCGCATTGATAGACGACTTCGGGGAAGACGCGAGGTAACTCCGCCTCCCGTGATGACTCCACCTACTACTAAAGTCCCTTATACTGAGGTTCCCCTGGTCTGTTCTGAGGAGCCCATGCAGTTGGGAGGGACATCATTTTGTAGGAGGGAATCGGCGGTGCACCGCAAGACTAGAAGGTGTTTCTTTTGCGGGAGAGAGGGACATTTTGTTGGGGGGTGTCCATCCCGGGCCTCTTTGAGCAAAGGAGTTAACCTGGGAGTGTGTATTTCGTCCCCAAATCCCTCTCAGTTTCTCGTGCCTGCGGAGGTGGTGATTGGTACTAGAACTGAGAGGATTTCTGTTTTTCTTGATAGTGGGTCCGGGGCTAATCTGGTGGACGCTCGGTTTGCCCAGGTGCATGGTATGCAGCTGAGTGTATTGGCCAAACCAGTCCCTATAGTCTCTATTGATTCTAGACCTCTCGGTCAAGGTAGCTTGGTACAAGCTGTTCATAACATAGATCTTCGAGTAGGGGCAATACATAAAGAGCAATTGTCTTGTTATGTGTTGGAGGGTCTACCTACTCCTATTGTGTTGGGACTTCCTTGGTTGGCTAAACATAACCCAGTGATTGATTGGCAATCCAGAAAGATAAGCCAGTGGGGTGAATTTTGCAGGAATAACTGCATGAGCACGGTCATCGGTGCGGTTGTGCCTAGGACTTTGCCTCCTTTTCTGGGGGACTTTGGGGAGATGTTCTCAGAGGAGGGGTGTAAAGAGTTACCTCCTCATCGCGCATATGACTGCTCAATAAAGTTGCTTCCTGATGCCTTATCTCGTACTTTCCCAGGGGCCGGGAAGACGGATGATCCGGTTCCTATTCCTCAGGAGGGAGTTGTAGTGTCAGCTGTATGCTCTGAGCTTGAGGGGGAGGTATTGGGGGCTCAGGGGGACGCCCCTGTGGGACTTCCAGGGAGACTGATAGTTCCAGATCGCTTAAGACTGAAGGTTACGGGGAACCGTTACAAACGGATGGCTGATAGGAGGAGAGTTTCTGGTCTAGATCTGAAGGTGAACGATCTGGTTTGGTTGTCTACCAGGAATATAAAACTTAAAGTTTCCTCCTGGAGGTTGGGTCCCAGATTCATCGGGCCGTACAGGATCAGTTCCATAATTAATCCTGTGGCATTTCGTCTGGACCTCCCTCCTACGTTTAAAATTCATAATGTGTTTCACAAGTCATTACTTAAAAAGTATGTGGCACCAGTCATACCGTCACCTCTACCTCCTCCTTCAGTGGTAGTCAATGATAACGTGGAATTTCATGGGTCGAAAATCATTGACTCACGTCTCAGTCGCCGATCCCCTCAGTACTTAGTTCATTGGAGGGGGTATGGTCCTGAGGAGAGGACGTGGGTCCCTGCGTCTGATGCTAACGCAGATCGATTGGTTCGGACCTTTCACACAACTTACCCGGACAGACCTGGTCATGAGGGTCCGGAGGCCCCTCGTAGAAGGGGGGGTACTGTCATGGGTGCATCGCCACGAAGATCGTCGCGATTGCACATTCTGACTTCTCACAGCTGAGCTGCTGTTTCTTTGTGTTTGGTAATGAGAGAGTTAATTTTACCTAGCTCTTTGCTAAGACTAGGTCCAGCCTCGGCCGGCTGCTTTTGATTATGTTCTAATTAGTTTCCTTTATATTCCTGCCAGTCTGGGTGTTAGACGCCGGTGAAAGCATTCATGTAGTCTAGCAGACTGGAGCGGTTCTGAGAATACTTAAGCTAAGAGCTCCTTAGTTGTTTTTACTCTTATAGCTTATAGTTTATCTCTGAGACCTTAGGTGTTCCTACTGTGTGTGAGTGTTGTATGTAAGACTTTATTTACTTTATTTCTTGTCTTTCTTGTATGTCTTTCTGTTCATTAACCGTTACCTGTTCATTCCCTTTGGTGGTAATCAGGGTCCTTCTTAGGACTAGATTACAGTTGGCAGGGATTGATAGGAGACAGGGTTTACGCTGGTGGCCTGGACCTCTGTACCTTTAACAGTACCTCCAGGTAGAGGGATTAGTCAGGACCCCAGTTTAGGGTCAGCATAGACCCCGGTCACCCTCTAGCCGGAGACAGCGTATAACTGATTCAGTATTGACCCACTGGACATTCTGTCAGGTAATTCTATGTTATCATATATCTATGCGCATGTTATATTGTATGTTGCCCTTTTGATATAGATTACTGTCATCACATATATATATATCTGCTATACAGCGTGACAGCGTCTAGGACCAACGTAGGAACGCTCCACGGCTGCCTTTAGTTGTGGTGGTTAGTCAGGGTACTGCAATCCAATAGATTCCAACCTCTCTGGTGTATTGCCGTTTTTGCCTGCTCTCCTCAGCTACCGAAACATAACAGATCTCCTCATACCTAGCAGACAGGACATTCAGTGTCTCCCACTCACACACCATCTCCTCATCTCACCCCCTATGTGTCGGTGTCCACCAAAGTTCAGTTGTAGGATCGAGAACTATGCTTAGAGAGCGCACTCGTGCACTCACTCTTAAAGGGACCGCCCACATCAACCTAAACTTTTCCCATCCTATAACTGGGAGACACCTTCTATTTAAAGCTTCTCCTCCAATATAGAGGTGCCTGAGCTACGCTGTTAAGTTTGCCTTGCATGCTTGCTAGTTGTCAGGTTCCCCAGGTCAGTCTGTCTGCTTGTCTACCCTGTACCCATCTGCTCTTACCTGTCTGTGTCCATCTTCTGTCCATCAGCCGGTCCAGATCGCACCTGCCAGTGCTTTTCTGTTCCTCAGCCGGTCCGATCTGCACCCATGGTTCCAGAGTTTCTACAGTGACTGCCTGCCTGCATTTTTCATCCCTTCTTTGGGCCTTAGCAGCTCACCCACTGTAGGGGGTCAGCTGCCACATTCTGTAGGTCAGCTATGGAATAGCATCTGGTGCCACCTCTTTGAACCTCCTTGGGTCGCAGTTTTTGCCTGCTGCCACTTGTCCGAGTAGGGATTTAGTAGGCTACCCAGTTACGCCCCTTCCAGGCTTTCAGAGGGATACGGAACAGTGATTGCACCACCTTGCCCATTACAATCTCCATCTGCTGGGTTGGCTGTAGTGGAAGAGGTGTCTGTTCCCGCTATACTAATTCTACTTTATTGCGATTGATACCACTTGTTGTTGTCTGCCACTAATTGTTGTAAATGTGTAGACTCCTGGTTGGGTCTCATTCATGCATTTTCCTGTAGCAGTAGGCCTTCGAGACCGTGTTAGTATCCTTAAATTTTTCTGACAATGGTAGTCTAGAAAACTGATATTTGTGCCTCCTGAGTGTGGCTCAGCATGAAAGTAGGTAGAGGTGTCCCAGCAAAGGGGCCCTACACTGATCCTTCACCCACCTTGTCTTACTGTGACGTTCATAGGAAAGCTGTAAATGCTGTCCCAGACCCTATTCCTCATGACTGGCTGATTGCTGCAGTTCCATGCTGCAACTTTTACTGTGGGTGAATTGAGGCCACTTTCCTGGTGTCTGTCCCTCATTTCATGTGTTTTGACAGCATTTGGGGCCGTTCTAAGGTGTTGTGCATGCGTTTATTTTTGCCTCCCATTGACTGTAATGGCATTCTGCGTCTTGAGAGGTATAATTTATAGATATATCGAACACAAGGAAACTGCTGAGTCGCCCGCAGGGCTATGGGGGGTGCTCGGACCCGAGCCCGTTGATTCCTATGGGGGATGTCACGGCGACCACGGCTCTGCCCGTGACCTTGGGCGCTCACCTTCCAAAAAGGGGAATATTTACAGGTAAAAATGTCAATAGATCGTGACGCCACCTGTGGTGTCTGGTGAGGATCACCAGCGCTGCAGCAGTCCAGAGGCCGGTGTTATGGCAGCTAGGGTGGTATAACTCCCCACAGGTGGAGCGGGCTGTCAGGGCAGCGTAAGTGCCTCCTGGCCCTATTACGTATCAGCTCTGTGGGACTCCTGGAATCTGTAGTCCTCAGAATTCTGGTTGTCTCCTACTGGGTCGTGGAGATCCCTGTAGGCTCGGACCCGGCGTCCGGTTTGTATTTGCTGGGGTGAGCTGTTAAGGCTCCTCTGCCCCTTTTGCTACTCTCTCTTGCCTTCGGCCTACTCTGTCCCTCACTAGGCTATACACACTGGCAGTTAGCTGGCTGCTTCTTCTGCCGCTCTTCAGAGCGTCGGCACGCTCCTAGCTTTCTAGCCTGATTTGCTAGGCTCCTCAGCTAGACTGAACAGAGCTGCTCTACAGACTTCTGACTTAGACTGACTGCACACCTGTCTGCTCTCCACTGAGCTGCACTGAGCAGAACTGAACTGACTTCCTGCCTTCACCCCTTTTATATCCCAATCAGGGCTCCCTCTGGTGGACTGATGTAGGGTGAAGGTGTGTGAATGTAGCGAGACCTCTAGTGGACGAATCCTTCGTGTACACTTCTAGGATATGTGAAACCGAGCGCAGCTGGGCTCCACACTGCAAAACAAGCAAACTCCAATGTAAGTCCGTAACTGGGGGTTCTCTTTACAGGCGTAGGTCAAACTTTCAGTCCTACGGATCCTATTGGGGGGAACCGTGGAATATATAGCCAGTAAAGTAATACAGCCTGATGTTACAGTAATGTAATGTGAGCTCAACTTATATGTCGTTCTAAGATCTTATATGAACTGATACAAACATTCTACAGTGGTGGCCAAAAGTATTGACACCCCTGCAATTCTGTCAGATAATACTCAGTTTCTTCCTGAAAATTATTGCAATCACAAATTCTTTGGTATTATTATCTTCCTTTAATTTGTCTTCAATGAAAAAATACAAAAAGAATTGACCTAAAGCCAAATTGGATAGAATTCCACACCAAACCTAAAAAAGGGGGTGGACAAAAGTATTGGCACTGTTTGAAAAATCATGTGATGCTTCTCTAATTCATGTAATCACCAGCACCTGTAACTTACCTGTGGCACCTAACAGGTGTTGGCAATAAGTAAATCACACTTGCAGCCAGTTAACATGGATTAAAGTTGGCTCAACCTCTGTCCTGTGTCCTTGTGTGTACCACATTGAGCATGGAGAAAAGAAAGAAGACCAAAGAACTGTCTGAGGACTTGAGAAACCAAATTGTGAGGAAGCATGAACAATGTCAAGGCTACAAGTCCATCCCCAAAGACCTGAATGTTCCGGTGTCTTCCGTGCGCAGTGTCATCAAGAAGTTTAAAGCCCATGGCACTGTGGCTAACCTCCCTAGATGTGGAAGGAAAAGAAAAATTGACGAGAGATTTCAATGCAAGATTGTGCGGAAGGTGGATAAAGAACCTCGACTAACATCCAAACAAGTTCAAGCTGCCCTGCAGTCCGAGGGTACAACAGTGTCAACCCGTACTATCCGTCGGCGTCTGAATGAAAAGGGACTGTATGGTAGGATACCCAGGAAGACCCCACTTCTTACCCCGAGACATAAAAAAGCCAGGCTGGAGTTTGCCAAAACTTACCTGAGAAAGCCTAAAAACGTTTTGGAAGAATGTTCTCTGCTCAGATGAGACAAAAGTCAACATAGAGTGCACAGGAAAAAAAAAGAGGCATTCAAAGAAAAGAACACAGTCCCTACAGTCAAACATGGCGGAGGTTCCCTGATGTTTTGGGGTTGCTTTGCTGCCTCTGGCACTGGACTGCTTGACTGTGTGCATGACATTATGAAGTCTGAAGACTAACAACAAATTTTGCAGCATAATGTAGGGCCCAGTGTGAGAAAGCTGGGTCTCCCTCAGAGGTCACGGGTGTTCCAGCAGGACAATGACCCAAAACACACTTCCAAAAGCACTATAAAATGGTTTGAGAGATAGCACTGGAGACTTCTAAGGTGGCCAGCAATGAGCCCAGACCTGAATCCCATAGAACACCTGTGGAGAGATCTCAAAATGGCAGTTTGGAGAAGGCACCCTTCAAATATCAGGAACTTGGAGCAGTTTGCCAAAGAAGAATGGTCTACAATTCCAGCAGAGCATTGTAAGAAACTCATTGATGGTTACCGGAAGTGGTTGTTGGCTGTTATTTTGGCTAAAGGTTGTGCAACCAAGTATTAGGCTGAGGGTGCCAATACTTTTGTCTCGCCCATTTTAGGAGTTTTGTGTGAAATGATCAAGGATTTGATTTTTGCTTCATTCTCTTTTGTGTTTTTTCCTTGTAAGCAAATTAAATGAAGATAAAAATAGCAAATAATTTGTGATTCCAATCATTTTCAGGAAGAAACAGTATTATCTGACAGAATTGCAGGGGTGCCAATACTTTTGGCCACCACTGTATATAGTGAGAGAGGAACATAAAACTATTTAGCTATATCTAATTATATACTTATAGTAATATGTACAGTAATCATCTGAAAACTGTGTCATGGGGGAAGACCAGATTCATTTCGGGAGCTCATGTGATTGGCAAGTTCCTTTCCAGTCTAGACGCATCGTCATTAAGATCTTGATCCATTGAACATCTATTGCCACGTGCTGGAACTCTCTGTGCCAATGGTGGAGCAGGCGGCCAGTCAGATATATGGATTCTGGGAATGTCCAGGGCATCACAGAATGGTCTCATGTCACTTGGATCTTTCAAAGGAAACAATGCCATTTGCCTAAGTGGTTTCAGCACCCTTCCTTTAGCAAGTGTCATTCAGGATAGATCTGTGAGGAATTGTATGTGTTTTCTACACAGATATACCCCTTATCTGGATATTATTGTGATTTTCTAGGTCATCAACCATATTAACCCTTTAAGGACCAGAGAGAATTTCCATTTTTGTGTATCCATTTATTGCTCCCTTTCTTTCTACGGCCATACCTTTTTTATTTTTCTGTCAATATGGCCATGTTAAGGTTTGTTTTTTTGCGGGATGAGTTGTACTTTTGAATGGCAGCATTGATTTTACCATATCATGTACTGGACAACAGGAACAAAAATACCAAATGTGCAGTTCCACAATTGTTTTTAAATTTTTTTTACCATGTTCACTAAATGCTAAAGCTGACCTGCCATTATGATTCTGCAGATCATTGCGAGTTCATGGACACCAAACATGTCTAGGTTCCTTTTTAAGTGGTGAAAAAAAATTAGTTTGTAAAAAAAAAAAAATATGTTGTCATATTTCGAGACCTGTAGCATCTGTTTTTCCAGGATCTCAAGCCGGATGAGGGCTTATTTTTTGCGTGCCGATCTGACGTTTCTACTGATATCATTTTGGTGTGTATACGATCTTTTGATCGCCCGTTATTGCATTTTATTTCAATGTTGCAGCGACCAAAAAAAAAGTTATTCTGGGGTTTTGATTTTTTTTTCTTGCTACGCCATTTACCGATTAGATTAATTCTTTTTATTGATAGATTGGACGATTCTGAACGCAGCGATCACAAATTTGTGTATATTTGATTTTTTTATTGTTTTATGTTGAATGGGGCGATAGGTGGGTGAATTGAACTTTTATATTATTTTAATATTTTTTAAAACTTTTTTTTCCTTTTGACTTGCTTCAATAGTCCCCATGCAGACTGCAGCTCATCATGTGTATGTAACAGAGCGCTGTTCCGTCCTGATGTCTTCATGTAACTGCTCTTCCCTGCATTACTGCGTTGAGCCAGCAGGGAGAGCAGTGATGCAGTTAAGTCTAACACTGATTGGCCGCAGCGCAGCCAATCAGGTTTAGTCTTGTTTGTGTCTTCTCCTCTGCTGTATGGCACAGCTCAAGTAAAGTGCCATGCTGTGATTTATTAAGAGCGCGCCCCTCTCCTCCCCCGCACCATCCCAGGCACAGTGTAAGGAGAAGAGGGAGACAGACCGTCCCCTGGTGGTGCAGCACAAAAGTGAGTCTGATCTATGCACCTGACTACATGATCATCACATGTAAATGAGGGCCCCTGCCAAACCTAACAATGAGGGACTAAAAATGGAGATGGGCTTTAGTCATGGGTGGTAGAGGGGGCTTAGTCATCTAGGGATGGATGAAGGCCCCATTCCCTTATTTCTCCTATTACTCCTGACTGAGTGCCTAGTATAACCCCTAACTGCCCCCTGAGTCCCCTCCTCATGTATCACCTCTGACTGAGCACCTCTATCAAATTAACTGACTCAGCCCCCTCTCCCTGTATCACCCCTGACTGACTGATCCCCTCTCCCTGTATCACCCCTGACTGACTGAGCCCCCTCTCCCTGTATCACCCCTGACTGACTGAGCCCCTCTCCCTGTATCACCCCTGACTGTCTGAGCCCCTCTTCCTGTATCACCCATGGCTGACTGAGCCCCTCTCCCTGTATCTCCTCTGACTGACTGAGCCCCTCTCCCTGTATCACCCCTGATTGACTGAGCCCCTCTTCCTGTATCACCCCTGACTGTCTGAACCCCTCTTCCTGTATCACCCCTGACTGACTGAGCCCCTCTCCCTGTATCACCCCTGACTGACCGAGCCCCTCTCCCTGTATCACCCCTGACTGACCGAGCCCCTCTCCCTGTATCACACCTGACTGATTGAGCCCCTCTCCCTGTATCACCCCTGACTGACCCCTCTCCCTGTATCACCCCTGACTGACCCCTCTCCCTGTATCACCCCTGACTGACCCCTCTCCCTGTATCACCCATGACTGACCCCTCTCCCTGTATCACCCATGACTGACTGAGCCCCTCTCCCTGTATCACCCCTGACTGATTGAGCCCCTCTCCCTGTATCACCCCTGACTGACTGAGCCCCTCTCCCTGTATCACCCGACTGACTGAGCCCCTCTCCCTGTATCACCCCTGACTGACTGAGCCCCCTCTCCCTGTATCATCCCTGAATGACTGACCCCCTCTCCCTGTATGACACCTGACTGACTGAGCCCCTCTCCCTGTATCACTCCTGACTGACTGAGCCCCTCTCCCTGTATCACCCCTGACTGACTCAGCCCCTCTCCCTGTATCACTCCTGACTGACTGAGCCCCTCTCCCTGTATCACCCCTGACTGACTGAGCCCCTCCCTGTATCACCCCTGACTGACTGAGCCCCCTCTCCCTGTATCACCCCTGACTGACTGAGCCCCTCTCCCTGTATCACCCCTGACTGACTGAGCCCCTCTCCCTGTATCACCCCTGACTGACTGAGCCCCTCTCCCTGTATCACCCCTGACTGACTGAGCCCCTCTCCCTGTATAACCCCTGATGCACTAAAGGTTTTTTCCCCCCTTGACTAAGAAAATGAGGCCCTTCATAAAAAGACATGGCCTTATAGGTAGCAGAGAGCTTTCCATGAAATTCACTAATAACACCATACATAAGTGATCTAGGGCCCCAGCACTATTAGTGGGGACATTCACATAATGTATTTGCTGCAGAACTTCTACTATGGAAATCCCACAGCAAATTAACAGTGGAAATATCCACACAGATATTGTGCCGATATTGCTGCATTTACTACTATGTAATGTCGCACCTTTACCACTGACCTGATCCTTTGTATTGCAAAGGATAAAATCGGTGGTGAATATCCGCAGCATGAATTGACAAATTGTTCATGTCAAATCTGCATCGATCAATTCATGCTGCGGATTTTCTCAGCATGGATGAGATGTCATTAACCCCATCCACTGCGCTGGTGCTATATAAAACATTGGGTTACTGGTTAATACACATCAGGGGACCTTTATCATTGAGTCTGCACCAAAATGTGGGCGCCAACCCTTTCTATAACATTAGGAAGTGTAGTATATTATACCCTGGTATTAGCGTGTTTTACCACACAACTGGTGGTTTTGTATTTATTTCTATGTAGCTACATAAAATCATTCTTGGGGCCCGTTGTCTGGTGGCCCAAGGTGCTCTAGTCCGATGCTGATCCGATCGCGTGTGCTACATAGACCAGGGCTGCAGCCCCACTCTATGTAGCAGATATGCTCACTTGCTATGAGCGGTGACCGCAGGTATCTGACTATGACAATCACAGGGGACTCCTGCTGACCCCTGGGTTGTCATGAAAACATGTCGGCGACCCGCGGTCATGTGACACAGGCGCCGATGGAGGAGGTAATTACGCACTTACTGCGCGAGCATATAAAATGCTCCTGTCAGATCACGATTCCACCTGCGGCTGTTGGGGGCACATGTCAGATCAGATAAGCTGTCTTGTGCCAGAAAAGGTTCCGGCTCCGGCTTTGAGGGGGAGGCGTCCCATGACGGACTCTGCCCGACAATGGACGTTAAGGGGTTAATCAGACTGTTTATTTGCTGGCTGTGAAGATCTAGTGTTTGTTTATGAGCATAAATAGCCCAAAACTTGTAGGACATCATCCTCTAATCTCTGTAGGAGTATGAGTGTTCTTATTTTAACGAGGCCAAATGTGAAGAATGACAAAGGGTTATTCTAGTAGTGGATGATCTCTTTTAAGAAAATACAATTTTCGGTTAAAACATTTCCAACATTCTGAACATAAAAAAGGCTTCTCCTCTGTGTGACCTTTTGGAAATTTATTAAGAGTTGATTTCAGTGTAAAATATTTCCCACATTAAGAATATGAAAAAGCCTTCTCCCCTGTGTGAATTCTCTGATGTTTTTTGAGACTTGTTTTCTCACCAAAACATTTCCCACATTCTGAACATGAAAAAGGCTTCTCCCCTGTGTGAATTCTCTGATGTTTTTTAAGACATGTTTTCTGAACAAAACATTTCCCACATTCTGAACATGAAAAAGCCTTCTCCCCAGTGTGGATTCTCTGGTGGGCATCAAGATGCGATTTCTGGTTAAAACATTTCCCACATTCTGAGCAGCAAAAAGGCTTCTCCCCTGTGTGGGTTCTCTGGTGTATAACAACATCTGCTTTCCATTTAAAACATTTCCCACATTCTGAACATAAAAAAGGCTTCTCCCCTGTGTGGGTTCTCTGATGTCTATTCAGAAGACATTTCCGGTTAAAACATTTTCCACATTCTGAACATGAAAAAGGCTTCTCCCCAGTGTGGATTCTCTGGTGGGCATCAAGATGTGATTTCTGGCTAAAACATTTCCCACATTCTGAGCAGCAAAAAGGCTTCTTCCCTGTGTGGGTTCTCTGATGTATAACAACATCTGATTTCCGTTTAAAACATTTACCACATTCTGAACATGAAAAAGGCTTCTCCACTGTGTGAGTGCTTAAATGGCTATCCAGAAGACATTTCCGGCTAAAACATTTTCCACATTCTGAACATGAAAAAGGCTTCTCCCCTGTGTGGGTTCTCTGATGTATAACAACATCTGATTTCCGTTGAAAACATTTCCCACATTTGAACATGAAAAAGGCTTCTCTCCTGTGTGGGTTTTCTGGTGGTTATCAAGGTTCGATTTCCTGTTAAAACATTTCCCACATTCTGAACATGAAAAAGGCTTCTCCCCTGTGTGTGTTCTTTGATGTCTAACAAAATCGGATTTCTGGTTAAAACATTTCCAACATTCTGAACATGAAAATGGCTTCTCCCCTGTGTGGGTTCTCCGGTGTCTATCAAGAAACGCTTTCTGGTTAAAACATTTCCCACACTTGGAACATGACAAGCTATTCTTCGCTGTGTGAATTTTTTGATGTTTAAGAAAAGACTTTTCGAGGGTAGAACTATTTCCATATTCTGAAACTGAAAATGGCTTATTTGCTTTGTGAGAAGTTTGTTTTTGAATGCTTATTTTGTGACTTCGATTTTCCTTAGTAGTCAGTAATGAAGCAGAAGACAGGACCTGTTTCAAAGGATCAGATGACAGATCTTCGCCGTGAAGGGATGATGGTATATCTGGAGTAATGGCATTCACTTCAATTGTATCCTGTGGGATCTTTAGAATATCTGATTTAAAAATTGAAGATGTCAGCTGTCCCTCTGATCTGCTGGTACAGTCATCTGCTAAAAATAAAACCAATTGTTAGTTTTGAATAAAATATCCTTAAATTTTATATTTTTTAACATTTCTACTTAAACTGTCTGTAAAAATATCAAGTTATGCAAAAATATTAAATTATTCACCAAGACAATGACAGTTCTGTCTAATAGAAAACCTCATAGCATGAACTGTTTGGTAGCTTTTTATTCCATATTTGAGAGGCAGAATGAACAATGTTATGTAGGCGAAAATAATACCAATAAAAACTTCTATTTATCTCACAAAAAACAAATGACCCACTCAGGTCCATCATCTGTCAATGGAAAAACAGGTGTCCAAATTATCAGTGTCTCAAAGGCACTTGATTAGCAACATGGCTTCCATAAACCAGTGCACCAATATCTGCTCTTCCAAAGTCAAATCTCCCCCTCGCTTCTGAGCCTTGCAGTGTGCCCAAACCACATTTAGCATTCATATATGGCATTACTATAGTGAAAAGAACCCACTTAATTTACGGTGTGTGTGTCTCCTGGAGCACAATCTGTGCACTATGTGTTGGGTAATAAAATGGCAAAAGTGCAATTTTCACTCTCCAATATCCACTGCGTGATAATATCCGGAAAGTGGCAATGGAGTCAAAATATTCCTTACTTCTAAAGATTAATTCATTAAGAGTTATAATTTCCAAAATGGTGTCACTTTATGGGGATTTCTACTGCTCTAGTTTTCTGCCCTTTTGTCACATTAGGTCTTCTGCACATAGTGTGTCCCATCTCCTCTGGGATCTGCTCCTGTGACGTCTGCTTCTGTCACCAGGAGCAGCCATATTCATTCTGCAGGCAGCGCTGGTAGTGGAGGAGACGTGGAAACCAGAAGATTCAAGAGAATTTTGAAAATAATTCATAAGGTCCACTTGTTTCCTATTATCGTTTGTGAAGAATTCCAAAGTTATCACCACATGAAGTGACACATATCAGATTTGAAAAATGGGGCCTGATTAGGAACACAAAACTGGCTGCAGGAAGTTGTTAAATCAAGAGTATTTTGGACACTAACTACTGTAGTCAAAAACTGAGTATATACAACAAAACATCTACTGAAATGATCAAACTCAACAATCTTCTTCAATAAAAATGGGTAACTAGTGGTGAAACCTCTCTGGGGTAATTACAGTATGGGGCTCGGTGGCTCAATCTAAACTATTGCGAAGGCCAATATTTTCTGTCAGAGGAATTTCAAGAGGAAATATTGGACATTTAAAGAGAACTTTTTATAATAGTGCAGAGCTGAGATGTCTTAAATTTAGACCTTTTATAAAGGCTACCAGGGAGTTGTAGACTCACATAAGTGAGGTAGGCCAATCCCACCACAATCAAACTATGATACAGAATGAACTTGTAAAAAATACATTTTTTTATTCTATGTTGCATCTTTGACAACAATAAATGTTTGAGGGGAGAGCTTCAACACTGAAGTGGAGTTGCACTCATTCATGGTGGACAATTGGAGCTACTAGGAGTCCCGATCTGAAGAGTAAAGAAAGTATTGGTGCCGCCATTTAAGGAGAGACTGTGCAGTGATCAAAATTCCTTAGGATTGAAAACAATGTAATTTATGACGTGGCGTGAATCAATGATGCCAGGGTTCGAGCCATGCCAACACATCTCCTGCTGGCGTGAATAAATGTATATCACAGCTTAGAGATATATCATGTCACAGGAGTAATGGTTTTTATGTACTTTATCGTGATCCTGTTTGAAGTTAGTCAGTTAAAAAGAAAATGAAAAGTCAGGATAAAGGGAAACTCTGTTATCATTATACAGAAATTCACAATTGGCTTCACTGCACATTTAATATTGTCGATCATAAAAGTGAAGTGTGTCCAGAAAGACTTGACCTGGTCTTGTAGGAACCATATGAGACATTCAGCAGCACAGAAGGGAGATTCATCCAATAAGATCTCAAGGATCTAGGAAGCCAACAGCATCATTAGCCTCCGCTTTCTCTTACAGGCCCATCATAATATTTTTCTTCAAGTGATTTTATAACTTGTCAGCACATTCTATGTACACTGTCATTTGGCTTTGTAGTTTACAGATCTGGTCAGGTAAGGGTCAGCGTCTCCTACTCCCAGAGGGTAGGTGGATCCTCCAGGTTGTAAGGTCTATAGAAAAGGGCTTTCAATGCCCAAAGTAATTTGTGCACTTTTGGGTGAAGGAGAATGTTGTGGTCTAGAGACAAAATGGTGATCACACGATTGTGATACGGGCGGACTACAAGACCGATAAAGCAGTCACAGCTGGTGACTGAGAAGAATCTGTGACTTCTCTGCATTTAGTGGTCACTACTCACCTGGGTAGTCATATGTAGGAATCTCCTCTTTACACCGCACATCACCCCTCACATATGTCTCTGTAGTATTAATATGGGTCTGATCTTCTCCCTGAAACAAATATTGTAAAAGTCACAGACAGATGGAGAAGTCACATCTATGATCAGCTCTAATCTTGCCATCTCCACCGTTCTCATTACACAAGTATAAAACATATAATACTGGGGGATAAAACAAGACTGAGCACAAGACCGTCACAGCAATCTACACATCAGAGGGGAATTCTCATGACACCTTCTCTCCATCTACCTGATGATCCTGAGGAGCATTGGGATCTTCTTTTTTACAGTCCTGTGGAAGAAGAGGACGGGGACATCTCTCTGGTGTTGTCCTCTTACTGGATAGAACTGGAGGAAACACATACAAGGACTGAATTCATTCTTTACATACAGATAATTATAGGCTGTGTATTTAGTCCTGTCTATTACCTGGTGATGTGAGGGGCTGGGGAACCTCCATCATGACGTCCTTGTACAGAGCTTTGTGTCCTTCTAAATACTCCCACTCCTCCATGGAGAAATAGACAGCGACATCCTGACACCTTATAGGAACCTGACAAATGCAATGATACAGTCATCCCCCTGATCCCTTCATAGCGTTACTGTATAATTTCCCAGCATTCCCAGCAGTGTCACCTCTCCAGTCAGCAGCTCAATCATCTTGTAAGTAAGTTCTAGGATCTTCTGGTCATTGATGTCCTCATGTATCAGGGGGTGAGGTGGAAGCACTGTGATTGGGCTCAGGGGTCTTTCACATCCCTCAGACACAGGGTCCTGGCAGCACTCACTAGAGGTCTTCTTCACTACTGTGTAATCCTGGTTTTGGAGACACATTAATAAATCTCACTACAGACATTTCCAGAGTCCTCACCTCTCCAGTTCTGTCCATCTGTTATTCCCATAGATAAGAATGATGTAATGTGACATCATCAGAATCTCTCACCTCTCCAGTAAGCCGGAAGAGGATCTCTAGGGTGAGGTGTAATATCCTCTCCACCATCTTGTCTCTGTCCATATCCATCTTTGATTGGTAAATCAGGAAAATTCTCTTCTATAGAAGATCTTCACTGAGAGGATCTGATATTGTAGAGGCCTGAATGAGAAGATGAGATGATGTAAAATCATAAAACTCCTGTGTAACAATACAATTACTGGAGATAATAAGAGAAACATATGAGGAGATAGAACATGTTGATGTTGTATTTTCTAGTCCTGTATGGACTGGATATTGGATCCCCCCAGGACTTTGAAAGATCTTAGTGATATTACAGACGGGAGTTTCCAGGAGCGCTGGATTCAGGGCAATCCTAGTGCTGAATGAGCCGTGCGGCCTCCATCTAAGAGAGTGGTGACAACCCCAGACGATGCAACTGCCGGAGTAATGTTATTGAGTAAATATCTGTGAGAAGCAAATTAAGAATGTTTTACAGAAACCTCCTGGGGCATCAAGGAAAACAGTCTCACATTTCCACTTGGGTTCTGAGCTATAATTGCCAAATTTGCCGATCTGTGGTCATCAACCAAAAGAGGCTTATATAATGTGACAAATTCTTTCATCTTTTCCAAATCATGGCTTTTAAGTCGCAGAATATCTCTGTCCATAACACAAAAGCTGGTGGAGCTGGTGCTGGTAAACCTAATGCTATTAGAGTGTTACTACTGATACACTTGCACCTTTCTTCTGGAGTCAGGAAGACATTGTTGAATATGTCGGCAGTGACATTTATGTATAAGTCCAGATTAACTCTCCTGTGCTCTCTATGAATATCTTCCCTAGGATATTCTTTGCATTTGTCCCAAAGATCACCGGGATTGGAAGGTGCACAGGTTATAGTTATTATAGGGAGCAGGTTTATAATTTGAGGTGGAAAGTGAGTGAGGGATGCCTCCTGCAATGTCATGTCCCAGGGTGGATCATCTTCCATCAGACCACGCTTTTGGCATGCCTTCCTGTAAGTTTTTGTTGGTTCAGTTGTACGTACAAAAGACGCTCGCTTTCCTCCTTGGCATACATATCCACTATACATTTATGAAAAAGTTGAATGGGGTTAGCAAAGCCTGTGTCCACTCACCTACAGCGCCATGATGGGTATGTGTTGATGAGCAGCTTCATCCAGTGTGGATATCCTTTTTTCCAGGACGTCCCCCTGACAGCACTATGGAGGACGTCCTCCTCCTCCTTACAGGGACAGGAAGCACACGAGAGGTTAAAAGGTCCCACTCCTCCCCCTATACCTCAGTGTTTTTCCTGTCCCTGCATGGAGGGACACACGAGAGATCGCTGCGAGGAACGCAGTAACTTACCGGGCCCAGGGGGATCGTGCGGTTCGTCCAAATCCTTCCCCCTGTCAAGAGGTCCAGAGCCGAAACTCCCTCCTTGGGAGTCCCTCTGCTCCAAAGACCGGGGGCGGACGAGCTCCCGGGTAAGAGCCGCTCCTTCCGTTGGGAGGCTCTCGGCTCAGGCGTCTTCCTCCTGGTCCAGGGAGGAACGCCGAACAGGCCTCGACTGGAAACTGAGCGTCACTTCCGGTGACGCGAAAACGTGAGGTCACGGGCGTTCCGGAATAGAACGCAGGAGGTCGGAAAGCGTCTCAGAGGTATCGCAAAACTTCATGCGTTCGGAAGTAGAACGCAAAAAGGTATGGAAAGCGCGTCGCGTTTGGTTTTTGCGTTCCAGGTGGAACGCAGTATGGGCGGCGCTAAAGACGTCGCAGAAGGCTATAAAAGCGCGCGAAAGGTAGCGTTTGAATGCTGATCGCTAATCTGGTAACAGAGTACGTGCAGCAGCTACCATAGTAGTCCTAAGGCAGCAAAGTAAACCTTTTCTGCGG
Organism: Oophaga sylvatica; assembly: GCA_033576555.1. NCBI lineage: Eukaryota > Metazoa > Chordata > Amphibia > Anura > Dendrobatidae > Oophaga > Oophaga sylvatica. The sequence continues at coordinate 71,301 of JARQOD010001068.1, read as the reverse complement.
ATGGACATGGAGTCTGAGAAATCCAGAGAGGAGGCAGGGGTAAGTGCGCATAGCGCAAAAACTCCACTCTCACTAAGTAATCCAGACTCGATCCTTAGTATACATATTGTTGTATTACTTAGGACAAGGATACTTCATCTACACCTTTGCAGACAGTGAAGAGAGGCAAAGCCTCGGCGAAAACTAATCGCTGTTCTACATGTCAGACGAAGCTTCCTGACGCTTATAAAAAAGCGGTCTGTTGTACTTGTACAGCAGCAGTCTTGGAGCAAGAAAGATCTTCGTTATTATCTGACTTGAGGATCCTGATTAAGGAAGAAGTGCAGGCATCATTATCAGCTAGTTCACAACAGCAACCCACTAGTCAGGGTCCAAGCCGTAAGAGACCTAGGATGGAGTTGGAAGAGGAACCGGATCTGGAATCAGAAGAAAACGTGGAGATGCAGTACTCGGAGCAGGAAGAAGGTGAAGTTCAGACGGAAGTCCAGGAAAAGGCCAGGAGGTACCTGTTCCCGGCGGAAGATACGGATGATTTGGTCCAGGCTGTAAGAAGTACTATGCATATGGAAGATGTCCCACTACCCCAATCCAGACAGGATTTGATGTTTGGAGGTCTTACAGCTCAGATCGATAAAGTTTTTTCCTATTAGTGACCATATAAAAACCATGATTCTGTGTGAATGGAAGGACGCAGAGCGGAGACTGGTAATGTCACGTGACTTTAAAAATCGTCTTCCTTTCGATCCTGAGGAATCAAAGCTGTGGGAAGAAACACCTAGAGTTGATGTGCCAATTGCAAAAGTGGCTAAAAAGACTTCGATTCCTTTTGAGGACTCTTCAAGTCTAAAAGATCCTATGGACCGCAAGGCGGACATCCTCCTTAAGCGGGCCTGGGAGTCTTCGGCGGCCTTAATAAGGACCAATATTGCGGCTACTTCGGTAGCTAGGTCTATGTGTTTCTGGATGAGTCAGTTGAAGGATCAACTGGCTAATAGGACCCCTAGAGCTGAAATTTTAGAATCTCTTCCTCTTATTAAGTCAGCAACAGCCTTTCTGGCTGATACCTCGGCTGAGTCAGTCAGGTTTTCTGCCAGAAATAGCTCTTTATCCAATGCAGTCCGGAGGGCTATTTGGTTGAAATCCTGGTCGGGGGATAATGCCTCTAAAAATAAATTATGTTCATTACCATTTGCAGGATCAAAGGTATTTGGTCAGGCATTGGATGATATTCTGGAGGCCTCAGATAGCAAAAAAGGATTTCCAGAGGAGAAGCCTAAAAAGTTTCAATCCTTTCGGAAGAAACCAGCCTTCCGTAGACAACCATTTTATAAGGACACAGGTAGACCTAGCAGGGGAACATATAAGGGTTCCTATACTCAAAATAGAGGAAATAGGAGTTCACTGTTTGGATCTTCCTCAAAACCTAGAAAACAATGACGCCAGGCACATAGGGGGCAGACTTTTGTTCTCGGCAGAGAACTGGAAAAAGGTCACCAAAAAGAGTGGGTCCTACAAACTATAAAGGAAGGTTACAGAATAGAACTGGTATCCTATCCGCCCCAGAGATACATATATCCCACTGTGGTTCAGGAAAATTTAGGAATGTTTCAGGACATCCAAGACTTAATCTCTTCAAAAGTCATTGTGCCAGTTGTTGGGTCAGAGGAAAAGTCGGGTCACTATTCCTCTCTCTTTCCAATAATGAAACCGTCAGGAGAGTCAAGAACAATTCTGAATCTCAAACCGTTGAACAAGTATGTTCGCTACAAAAGATTCAGAATGGAGTCTATAAAGTCAACAATTCCATTGATAGACAAAAATTCGGTAATGTGTACCCTAGATTTAAAAAATGCCTACTATCAGGTGCCCATCCATCCAGCCTCGCAGGAACTTCTAAGATTTGCTGTAAGCCTACCAGAATCCACCTGCCACTTCCAGTTTCAGGGTCTGCCATTCGGACTAGCTTCTGCTCCCAGAGTTTTTACGAAGCTAATATCAGAGGTCGTAGCCTAAGAAACCAAGGAATTGTAGTAATACCTTACTTGGACGACTTTCTGTTAGTGGCTCGATCAGCAGAAATTCTAAATTACCATACAGAGCGAACAATGGCGGTACTAGAATTTCTCGGTTGGGTGATAAATCGAGAGAAATCTCACTTAACTCCCAGTACAAAAAGAGTATTTTTAGGAGTACTCCTCGATTCAAGAGCCAGAACAGCTTTCCTGCCAGAGGTCAAGCAAAGATCTTTGAAAAAGAAAGTGGCAGAGATGGTAAAGAACCGAGTTACCATTCGAAGAGCTATGCAAGTTCTGGGAGTAATGACATCATGTATACCATGCGTCAGGTGGGCTCAAGCTCATTCAAGACCCCTACAAAGAGAGGTGCTATCGTGGTGGGATCGTCATCAGTCATCCCTAGACAAAAGGATCCACCTCTCGGCAAGAGCAAAGAGGTCGTTAGTTTGGTGGGCACAAAGCAAAAATCTCAGAAGAGGAGTTCTTTGGATTCCATCCCCATATATAGTAATAACTACAGATGCAAGCGCATGGGGGTGGGGAGCCCATCTAGAAGGGAAGTTTCTTCAGGGCAGATGGCCAGAGAAAATCAGACGAATGTCATCGAATTACCGAGAGTTGTATGCGATCTGGGAATCCTTAAGAAGGAATCAGGACCGTTTAAGAAACCAGCATGTCAAGATCCTATCGGACAACATGACAGCAGTAGCCTTCATCAAACATCAAGGAGGCTCTCGATACAGAACACTGCAGGACCTTGCAGAGAAGATATTTGTATGGGCAGAACGAACGATCCTTTCCATAACTGCAGTTCATCTGGAGGGTTCACAAAACCTAGTGGCAGATTATTTAAGCAGACAGAAGATCTACCCGACAGAGTGGGAGTTAAACCAGAAGGTCTTCCGGTTATTATGTCAACGTTGGGGAACACCTCAAGTGGACCTATTTGCTACAAGGAAAAATGCAAAACTACCAAGGTTTTTTTCACTGAACCCAGCAGACAATCCAGAAGGAGTAGATGCCTTGAGTCAGAGGTGGAACGAACCTCTAAATTATGCATTCCCGCCAATAGCATTGATACCAGCAGTTCTGAGGAAGATAAGGGAAGACGGTGCGTCAGTGGTACTAATAGTTCCGTTCTGGCCGAGGAGGAGCTGGTTTCCTCTACTGGGGGCCATGACCAGAGAGGATCCAATCGAGCTTCCCCAGTGGAAGGACATAGTGCACCAGGGACCAGTTCTACACCAGGACCCAGAAAGATTGCACCTGTCAGCCTGGATCCTGAACGGGACATTCTAAAAGCTCGTGGTCTTTCAGATCAAGTGATAACAACGATCCAGGCCAGCAGAAAACCTGTAACTTCAGCAATATATAATAAAATCTGGAAGAAGTTCTGTCTGGAAGGTGGCAGGTCTGATGTTGTAGCCGGAGTCCCGGATGTTCCGCGAGTACTGGATTTTCTTCAAACAGGGTTTAATATGGGTCTTACACCTAGTACACTTAAAGTACAGATCTCAGCTTTAAGTACTTACATGGATTACCCTTTAGCTTCTCACCCTTGGGTAGTTAGATTCGTTAAAGCAATCCAAAGATTAAGGCCTACTATAAGGCAATTGTCCCCCCCCTGGGATTTAAATCTAGTTCTGGGGGCACTTTGTAAAACTCCTTACACTCCAAATAAGGATTTGCCTATTTCTCTCCTATCAATGAAAACAGCCTTTTTGGTAGCTATTACCACAGCCAAAAGAATAGGGGAAATTCAGGCTTTATCCATTAAAGACCCATATATGCAGATCAGAGAGGATCATGTGGTATTGAAACTAGACCCTGCTTTCATACCCAAGGTAGCCTCTTTGCAAAATCGCAACCAGGAAATAATACTTCCATCCTTTTGTGAAAAACCTTTGAATGTTAAAGAACAAGCCTTACACTCCTTGGATGTTAGACAGGCAGTAATTGATTACCTGGAGGCCACTGGGGGCTGGAGGAAAGACCCTAATTTGTTTATTTTATATGGAGGTAAAAATAAGGGTAAAAAAGCTTCTAAGCCTTCCATCGCAAGATGGATTACCACCTTAATCATAAAAGCTTACACATCTGAAGGTGTAGTTTGTCCCATAAAAATAAAAGCCCATTCTACCAGGGCCTTGTCAGCATCATGGGCAGAAAGAGCAGGAGCATCTTTAGAACAAATTTGTAAAGCAGCCTCTTGGGCTACGATAAATACCTTTTGCAGGCACTACAAACTAGATGTGCTAGCAGGACAACAGACGGCATATGGTAGAAAAGTATTACAGGCCGTAGTCCCACCCTAGGAGGGTTTCTTTGGTACTCTCCATAGTGCTGTCAGGGGGACGTCCTGGAAAATGGGTATTATACCTACCGATAATTCGGTTTCCAGGAGTCCATCCTGACAGCACGGTTAGTTCCCTCCCTTGTCTATGTTGATTTATATGCTAATTCATATGATGTAATATGTTTAAGTAATTAAATATTGTCACTTGCATTGATCCATGGTATGGTACTTGTCAAATCACTGAGGTATAGGGGGAGGAGTGGGACCTTTTAACCTCTCGTGTGCTTCCTGTCCCTGTAAGGAGGAGGAGGACGTCCTCCATAGTGCTGTGAGGATGGACTCCTGGAAACCGAATTATCGGTAGGTATAATACCCATTATTTTGCTGACACAGACTTTTCATATGGGGATCATCATTATTTGCATGATGATCAATGAGGATGTTTTTTGCACGGTTGCACCTTATTTTGGTATATAGCATGCAGAGCTGGTTTCTAAATAGATTACAAATATAATATTGCGCACAGAGAAGGTTCACCGTTGAGCTCCATGGGAGTATGCCTTCATTCTTTCTGTGAAATCGTTCTTACTAACTCTGACCCTGTATATCACTATGGGCAACATGCAATACATGTCTCTTTTCCCACTGGAATGTTATGTTTAGTTGCACACTACCATACATAGGCAATATATATATACAATCATAGTGGCACTACTCTCTGCTTTCTTGTTGTCCCAGATATAGTGTTCATTGTAAACCTGTGTTATATATTTAGCATTTGTCCTGTTCTTTATATGTGCCTTTTTTATTAATAAAATAATTTTCATAGTATAGTTAGGACTCTTTTTTCTCTTGTTTATAAATTTATGAAAAAGTTGCCTACATTGTTGTCTGATCATTATTTAGTAGGCATGGAAGTCCATAGCTGATATTTTTCTTTGGTTGGCCTAGCAGTGTTGGGATCAGTCTGCGTTAGATTATAGTGATAGCCGTCTTGGCCATTCCACAATATTATAGGATATTGCAGAGCATCATATGATCTATGTGTTTCTGCAGTACGTTGAAGATTTTCGCTTTGTTGCTGAATAATTAATTATATCTCGACTTAGAAAGTCCCGTCCAACCATTACAATAGCTACTTCGTTAACAGTAGGAGAATTAAATTGCCTTTCATTCTCGCCAACTGGTTTCTTGTCTGCTCTTATTACAACCTGATATTCATCACTTGGCATTCTTTCTAATTGTAATGTATGTAGTACAGTTCATATAGCGTCTTGTGCTTGGGTGCGATGAAAACACAGGAGTCACAGGTTTGATATAGAAAAGTCCTGTATTACTTCATACAAGTTGGCAGAAATAGTCACACAGTTTGCAGACACAGAAACAGGAGACACAGCAGGCCAGAGTAATCCAAGCTCAGCAATCACTCTCCAATACAGATTCAGGATCTTCTTCTCTGTTACCGTAAGTCCATGCAAACGTGGGTCTTTCAAAGAGCAGGGTTCAGAGTCCACAAGTGCTTCAGAGTTCCTCAGTAGGAATAGCTGGAGTACAAGGTCCAAGGCTTACAGGAGTCAAGTCACAGGTTCACTGCAGGCTAGATTCTGAAGCACTGATTGCTCAGCTGTGGCTGCTTAAGAAGCAAAGGAGAGAATCAGGGCGGGAACATGCAAGCTGGAAACTCCATTTTGACTGAGGGCAAGATAGCTGCAGCAAGACAGAAAGTAAAATGGCTGACGAACAAACTGAGTTTCAGGAATAATACATAGAACCTTACATTACTCCCCCCTTAAGGACAACCTCCGGATGACCTCAGACCAGGCTTGTGTGGGTACCTCTGATGAAACTGACGGAGCAAGCGAGGAGCATTAACGTTATTGCCCGGTTCCCATGAGTTGTCCTCCACTGGGTAGCCCTGCCATTTAATCAGATATTGTAACTGATTTCTATACAACCTGGAATCTAAAATCCTTTCCACCACAAATTCTTCCTGACCATCGACTAGCACTGGGTCAGGGCAAGGAGAGGAACGTCCAGGAAACGTATTGGGTGTCGCAGCCTTTAGTAGGGATACATGAAAGACAGGGTGGATTCTCATAGTTCTGGGCAGTTGAAGACGACAAGCAACGGCACTTATAATTTTACTGATTTTATAGGGTCCAATGTACTTATGTCCCAACTTAGACGATGGAATCCTTAACTTAAGATTTCTGGTTGACAGCCAGACCAAGTCTCCTACCTTGAAAGCTGGTGCAGGTTTACGAAATTTATCTGCTGCTTTCTTGTACCTTTCTTGAGCCGATTCCAGATTTTCCTTTAGAAGATCCATATTCTTCTGTAAAGACGTGATTCTTTCAGCCACTGCTGGTAAAGGCGTTTCTATGGGAAATCGTGGTAGAATGTTAGGATGATAACCTAGATTAGAGTAAAAAGGAGACTGTTTAGTGGAGGCACTCTGAGAGTTGTTATACGAGAACTCAGCTAATGGAAGTAGATCCACCCAATCATCCTGTAGGTGGCAGATAAAGCAGCGGAGATACTGCTCCAGGGTTTGATTGGTTCGTTCGGTCTGTCCATTAGTCTGGGGATGAAAGCAGAAGAAAGGTTTACTTTAATGTCCAATGCTGCACAGAAATTTTGCCAAAACCTAGAAGTGAATTGCACCCCTCGATCCGAAATAACCTCATCCGGTACTCCATGTAAGCGAAACACATCTTTAATCATCAAATCTGATGTCTGTTTTGCAGTGGGTAAGCCGACACAAGGGATAAAATGAGCTGCCTTTGTTAGACGGTCAACCACCACTAGAATGGTGTTCTTCCCTGAGAGGTTGGTAACTCCACAATGAAGTCCATAGAAATGGATCCCTAGGCGGGATGGGGTGGGAAGAGGCTGTAACAGACCAGTTGGTGAGGAGCGAGGTGTTTTGCATCTTGCACAGACCTCACATGAAGTGACATAATTCAAAACATCCTTCCTGCAAGTGGGCCACCAAAAGAAACGAGAAAGAAATTCCTGTGTCTTTAGAATTCCTCTATGCCCAGCTATCTTGGAATCGTGAATGAGTTGCAATACTCTTAATCTGACTGTTTCAGGAATATACAGACGTTGTCCCTGAATCCACACACCATTCTTAAAGACAAGACTTACGTCCCTTGGGGGTTGTGCCAAAAAGGAATCCGCATGGTATGCTTCCTTGATGTCCTTAAGTAGGTCTTGATTATGAATTACTCCTAGGAATCTAGAGTCAGGAAGAATAGTCTTAGGAGGAGTAATTGGACGTGTCTCTGCTGAGTAAATCCTAGAGAGTGCATCAGCCTTTCCATTGCGCGATCCTGGTCTATAAGAGATGATAAAATTAAATTGGTTTAAGAAAAGATTCCAGCGAGCCTGGCGAGGAGTCAGGCACTTAGCCGACCTGATAAACTCAAGGTTACGATGGTCTGTCAGGACGACTATTTGCTGTGCAGCTCCCTGAAGAAGGTGTCTCCATTCTTTGAAGGCGGCAATAATGGCCAACAACTCTCTATTGCCCACATCGTAGTTCCTCTCAGCCGAAGACAACTGCTGGGAAAAGAAGGCACAGGTATGCAAGACATTCTTCTCACCTGTTCTCTGAGAGAGTATAGCTCCAACGGCACAGTCTGAAGCATCCACCTCTATTATGAAGGCAAGCTCGGGGTTGGGATGTACTAGGATAGGTGCAGTGGTAAATTTATCTTTTAGACGGGAAAATGCTTCCTGGGCTTGGGGAGTCCAGGAAAACCTAGACTCTTTCCGGGTAAGTTGAGTGATAGGTGACACTACCTCAGAGAAATTTCTAATGAAACGTCTATAGAAGTTGGCAAACCCGATGAAGCGCTGTACCTCCTTCACATTTCTAGGACTTGGCCAATCCTTGATGGCTTGGGTTTTGCTTCCATCCATACTAATTCCTTGTGTAGACAGTACATACCCCAGAAATTGAATTTCGGTCCTATGGAATTCACACTTTTCAAGTTTGATGTAAAGATGATTTTGTCTTAGACGTTCCAAGACCATTCTCACATGTCCATGATGTTCCTCTGTGGAGTTAGAAAAAATTAGAATATCATCCAAATAAATCACCACGAATGTATCTAGGAGATCCCTGAAGATGTCATTCACCAAGTGTTGGAAAGTGGCTGGGGCGGTACTCAGACCAAAAGGCATAACTAGATATTCAAAGTGTCCATAGCGTGACCTGAATGCAGTCTTCCATTCATCCCCAGGTCTAATACGGACTAAGTTATAGGCCCCACGAAGATCTAGTTTAGAAAAAATTTTGGCATGTCGCACTCTCTCCAATAACTCAGGGATTAAAGGCAATGGATAACGGTTTCTAATAGTAACCTTATTGAGTTCCCTATAGTCTACGCATGGTCTCAGAGATCCATCTTTCTTCTTTACAAAGAAGATGGGTGCACCTGCAGGAGATGAAGAGGGGCGTATGAAGCCCTTGGCTAGATTTTCATCTATGTAATCCTTTAAAGCCTTTAGCTCGGGCCCCGCCAGGGGGTAGATCTTACCAAAAGGTATCTCTGCTCCAGGCAATAATTCAATTGGACAATCATATGGACGGTGAGGAGGAAGCTGGTCAGCGTTCTTCTTGTCACATAAATCCACATAGTCCTGGTATACAGCTGGTAGTTCAGGGACTGACATGATTCCTTTAGGAACAGAGCAAGCTGAAACTTTTGGACTCATCTGTTTCTCTGGAAAGTGTAATTCCTTGGTCTCCCAGTTAATGGTAGGATTCTGAGCCTGCAGCCATGGTAGCCCTAGAATAATGGGAAAGTGGGGAGAAGAGATAAGCATAAAGGACAGTTTCTCTTGATGATCTTTACCCATAAGAACCCTCAAAGGCTCTGTTTCCTGATCCACTGGTCCAGAGGTCAGCAGGGAGCCATCCACAGTTTCCATCTGTACTGGAGTAGCCTTCTTCACTGAACGTATTCCCTGTTTCAGAGCAAAGGAGACATCCATAAAATTTCCACTTGCCCCTGAGTCGATCATAGCAGAGCTAGACACCCAAGCTGAGTCAACCCAGAGTTTGATGGAAAGAAAGCAATGAGAATTGTTTTTCTTACAACTCAGCTGGGACACCGCTGAGGAAACTTGAAAAATGGCAGCGTTTACACAGTCAACGTCCTCAGAGGTAACGGAGTTTAAGTCCGAGAAATCAAGATCTGTTGCTGCAGATCTCTCTGGAGCCTGAGGCTCGGACCTGACAGATCCCCTCTCGCAACACTCACAATGAATGAGTGCTGCAGTAGTCTTACGAGAACGGCTGGGGCAGTTTATAATGAAGTGCCTGACTTACCACAATAGAAACATAGATTCTCCTTAAAACGATGTTCCTTGCGTGCATCACTAACCCGTCGTTGTAAAGAGTCTACCTGCATGGGTTCAGGTTCAGGTTCCCGTGTAATCCTACTCAAAGGTTCCTTAGCTGGAGAGGAAGGTAGGAAAAGGTTAGTACGATTGCTTTCGAACCATCTCTCTTGCCTGCGTTCAGTCAGACGAGTATCAATACGGATGCAGTAGTTAATAAAGTCACCTAACGCAGTGGGGGGTCGGCACGAGCAAGTTCATCCTTAATCAGTGGAGATAACCCCTTTCGAAAAATAGATTTTTTGGCGGAACTGTCCCAGGTGGTATCAAGGGCCCATCTCCTGAAATCCAAGGCATATTCAGCTACCGAGTGCTTACCTTGGCGCAAAGCTAACATGGCTGCTTCAGCTGTTGCACCTCGATTGGGGTCATCAAACACCTGCCCCATGGCTGAAATAAAATCATCAAGGTGATTCAAACAATCATCCTCAGTCTCAATCAGAGGGTTTGCCACATTAAAGCCTTGTTGGTAAGCAACATAATTATAGTAAGCACCTTAGATCGTTCAGTGGGAAATTGTGAAGCATGTGCAGAAAAAAAAAGATTGCATTGATTAATAAATCCCTGAATTTCTCACGTTCACCGCCAAACGAAAAGGGGGCAACTTGGGAATCCCAGCACTCGGGGCTACGGCAGGAGCCTGGACTCGCCCCTCTAGAACCTTAATCCTGGCTCGCAAATCCTAGGTAGTCTGTCCAACCACTTGCAAATTGTGATTATTGAGGTCCTGTAGATTTGTAAAACGGGTCTTTATATTCTGCAAATCTGCAAGGATATTATCAGTCACTCCGCAAAGTTCCTTTATGCGGGCCTCCATTTTCCAGATCTTTTAAGACAGGATTACTGGAAGAAGAGGAGAGAAAAAAAAAACAATAGTGTTCACCTGTGGCAACACTGCAGAGAGAAAAAAAAAAATTAAGGGAACTGCTCACCTGGAATGGTTGTGAGGAGTCACAACCACTATCATCACAGAAAGTTTCAACCAGACATCTGATATCCAGAGTTACAGCAGACAAAAAAGAGAAAAGAAAGGAAAAAAAAAACAATAGTGTTTACCTGTGGTAACACTGCAAAAAGAAAAAACTTAAGGGAATTGCTCACCTGGAATGGTTGTGAGAAGTCACAACCACTGTCATCACAGAAAGTACAACCGGACGTCTGATATCCACAGTACAGCAGACACAGCCTTCCAGACCCAGCAGACACTAACGTTTTGGCTTCAGAATCTTGTAATGTATGTAGTACAGTTCATATAGCGTCTTGTGCTTGGGTGCGATGAAAACAGAGGAGTCACAGGTTTGATATAGAAAAGTCCTGTATTACTTCATACAAGTTGGCAGAAATAGTCACACAGTTTGCAGACACAGAAACAGGAGACACAGCAGGCCAGAGTAATCCAAGCTCAGCAATCACTCTCCAATACAGATTCAGGATCTTCTTCTCTGTTACCGTAAGTCCATGCAAACGTGGGTCTTTCAAAGAGCAGGGTTCAGAGTCCACAAGTGCTTCAGAGTTCCTCAGTAGGAATAGCTGGAGTACAAGGTCCAAGGCTTACAGGAGTCAAGTCACAGGTTCACTGCAGGCTAGATTCTGAAGCACTGATTGCTCAGCTGTGGCTGCTTAAGAAGCAAAGGAGAGAATCAGGGCGGGAACATGCAAGCTGGAAACTCCATTTTGACTGAGGGCAAGATAGCTGCAGCAAGACAGAAAGTAAAATGGCTGACGAACAAACTGAGTTTCAGGAATAATACATAGAACCTTACACTAATGCTATTTTGAAAAGATTTACTAACTGATTGTGCTGATGCGAAAATCTTTGCAAATTCAACACAATCTCTTTTTTCGTCTCAAGTATAGCTTCACAATGTCTATCAGCTTGCATTTGTTCGTCTCCCAAAAAATACATTTGTAAATACTTTGGATAATCATTTGCTACAGGAAGCTTTGAACCGATTTTGTGATATATTTGGCCCTGGACTTTAAAAGTCGGCATAAATCCTGCTTCCTGGAGTACAGCTGTCGTACCAAAGGATGTCATCTGGAAAGATGAATTGTATCTCCTTAAATTTAGCAGAAAATGCTTGGACTCGGGAGTTGTTCCTGACATGTATGAAAGAAGTGGTTCAGGAGGTAGATCTAAAGGTGACAAACTGACTTTGCCATTTGAGCAGCACATACCAGGTGATTCCAAGTTAAACTTTTTTGCTTGACAATGTTTGCATATGATGTCTATTTTGCCAATTTCGACTTTCTGATGTGACCTGTAGTCTTGGGTTGTAGTGAAATGCTTCCAAACTCAAATCAGCCTGCCTACATCTTTGCACACGTTGCATATGTCGTCTGCAGTCATTTTCATAATGTTCATTGTTTTGTTCAGATGTTTTCATATTCCTTCCTTCAGCCTGCCTTATCCGATTCTTGTGAAGACGACATTCCCGTTGCTCTGATGTCTCAGCTGCCTTACATTTAGCCTGTCTCATCCGTTTCTTTTCAAGCAGCGAATCACATTGTTTACTTGTTTCAGATCTTTGACACAATTTTGCTTTCTTAGCTTTTGGATGAACTTGCCCAATAGATGGTCGTTTTTTGGGCGGAATGCTAAAAAACAGTCCTTAGTATTATGACTAGAGATGAGCGACTTTCCATTTTTTAGGGTCGAGTCGGGTTTCATGAAACCTGACTTTCTCAAAAGTCGGGTCGAACGAAATCGGCCGACTATCAGGAAAAGTCGGAGGTCCGACTGAAACACGAAACCCAATGCAAGTCAATGGGGAAGCACAGTCGCCATGGAGTTGAGGACAGTAAACACACCTACAGTGTCCATTTCAGTGCTAACGACATCAATTCTTATTACTTAAACTTGGCAACCTTCATTTACTTTATAATAATAGAAACGCATTGGCAACTGAGGGTTATTTGGCTAAACTTGTGGGGGGGGGGTAGGGCTGGCTCCCGGTTTTCATGTGCCCTGGGCCAAAGCGTGTCAGTGGGCCCCTTTAACACATAGCATAATTCATCATGCTCCGAGACGGCACAGAAATATAGGTATAGTACAATGAAAAAACACTTCACTTCTTAAATTACATGACTGATATCTATGTTAAAATCTACAATAGCTCAAAAACCAGACAGTATATTCATCCGTACAGTATTATGGCCACCACATAGTGCACCATACAGAATAGTGAGCCCCATATATTGCTCCATACAGAATAATTGGTCCCATATAATGTTCCATACAGTATATGATGAGCTCGACATACTGCTCCAGTATATGATAGTCCCCATATAATGTGTCATAAAGTATAGGACGGTCCGCATAGAGTACAATGAGCCCCACATATTGCTCCATACAGTATAATGAGTCGCATATAAAGCTCCATACAGTACAGTCATGGCCAAAAGTTTTGAGAATGACATATATATTATATTTTCACTTGATCTGCTGCCCTCTGGTTTTTATGTGTATTTTGACAGATGTTTTTATCACAGACAGAAATATAATTGCAATCATATGAGTAACAAAAGCTTATATTGACAGAATGAGTTAATGCAGCAAGTCAATATTTGCAGTGTTGACACTTCTTCAGGACCTCTGCAATTCTCCCTGGCATGCTCTCAATCAACTTCTGGACCAAATCCTGACTGATAGCAGTCCATTCTTTGCACAATCAATGCTTTCATTTTGTCAGAATTTTTAGGTTTTTGTTTGTCCACTCGTCTCTTGATGATTGACCACAAGTTCTCAATGGGATTAAGATCTGGGGAGTTTCCAGGCCATGGACCCAAAATCTCTATGTTTTGTTCCCTAAGCCATTTAGTTATCACCTTTGCTTTATGGCAAGGTGCTCCATCATGCTGGAAAAGGCATTGTTGATCGCCAAACTGCTCTTGGAGGGTTGGAAGAAGTTGCTCTTGGAGGACATTCTGGTACCATTCTTTATTCATGGCTGTGTTTTTAGGCAAGACTGAGAGCCGATTCCCTTGGCTGAGAAGCAACCCCACACATGAATGGTTTCAGGATGCTTAACAGTTGGCATGAGACAAGACTGGTGGTAGCGCTCACCTTGTCTTCTCCGAATGAGGCGTTTTCCTGATGTCCCAAACAATCGAAAAGGGGATTCATCAGAGAAAATAACTTTACCCCAGTCCTCAGCAGTTCACTGCCTGTACCTTTTGCAGAATATCAGTCTGTCCATGATGTTTTTTCTGGAGAGAAGTGGCTTCTTTGCTGCCCTCCTTGAGACCAGGCCTTGCTCCAAGAGTCTCCGCCTCACAGTGCGTGCAGATGCACTCACACCTGCCTGCTGCCATTCCTGAGCAAGCTCTGCACTGCTGGTAGCCCGATCCCGCAGCTGAAACACTTTTAAGAGACGGTCCTGGCGCTTGCTGGTCTTTCTTGGGCGCCCTGGAGCCTTTTTGGCAACAATGGAACCTCTCTCCTTGAAGTTCTTGATGATGAGATTGATTGTTGACTGAGGTGCAATCTTTCTAGCTGCGATACTCTTCCCTGTTAGGCCATTTTTGTGCATTGCAATGATGACTGCACGTGTTTCTTTAGAGATAACCATGGTTAACAGAACAGAAACAATGATGCCAAGCACCAGCCTCCTTTTAAAGTGTCCAGTGGTGTCATTCTTACTTAATCATGACAGATTGATCTCCAGCCATGTCCTCATCAACACCCACACCTGTGTTAATGGAGTAATCACTGAAAAGAGGTTAGCTGGTCCTTTTAAGGCAGGGCTGCAATGATGTTGAAATGTGTTTTGGAGGATAAAGTTAATTTTCTAGCCAAATATTGACTTTGCAAGTAATTGCTGTTAAGCTGATCACTCTTTATAACATTCTGGAGTATATGCAAATTGCCATTAGAAAAAGTGAAGCTGTAGACTTTGTAAAAATTAATATTTGTGTCATTCTCAAAACTTTTGTCCATGACTGTATATGGTGGGCCCCATATATTGCTCCATCCAGAATTGGCTCCATATAATGCTCCATACAGAATAGGCCCCATATGATGCTCCATACCCTATATCAGTGATGGCTAACCTTGGCACTCCAGCTGTTGTAAAACTACAACTCCCAGCATGCCCTTGCAACCTGCAGCAGTTGAGGCATGCTGGGAGTTGTAGTTTTACAACAGCTGGAGTGCCAAGGTTTGCCATCACTGCCCTATATGATGCCCCATAAATAATGAACCCCATATGATTCTCCATTATATGATGGGCCCAATGGATGCTGCTCCAGTCTCTTATCTGTCCCTTTTAGAATGATCCAGTATATGATGGGCCCCATGGATGATGCTCCAGTGTCTTATGGGCCAAAATCATGCTCCATATATAATGGGCCCCATAATTAATGATCCAGTGTATAATGGGCCCTGTAAATGATGCTCCAGTGTCTGATGTCCCCCATGGATGATGCTATGATGCTCAAGTGTATGCTGGGCCCTATATATAATTCTCCAGTGTATAATGCTCCCATATATTGCTCCAAACATTAAAAAAATGAAATACCTCTCCTCGCTGTGCACTGCTCTACTCTGGACTCCTCAGCGTCACCATCTTACAGCTCTCTGCACTTGGACTGTTTAGGCAGAGGGCGTACAGATGTGACGTCATCGCGCTCTCTAACCTGAATGTCACTGTCAGGAAACGCGGAAGACGTCACAGCGGTGGAGCATGGAGAGGTAAGTATTGCAAGTGCTGGGGCCCTGAGCAAGCAGGGGGGGCTGACTCGTGGGTGACGGCACTGGCACAGGGCCCCTCATAGTACGCTGGTGTGTCTGACGGCGAGTGGGCCCTCCCACCGTCAGAGACACTTTTTTGTACTATGAAGGGCCCTGTGCCAGTGCCGTCGCCCACGAGTCGGCCCCCCCACCTGCTCAGGGAACGGGCACTTGCCCGGGTGCGCCATTTGCTGATGCCGGCCCTGGGGGGGAGATTTGTAGGTTTTGTAGTCCGTCCATGCTTGCAAGTGCATGTTCATTAAATATCTAAGCATGCAACTGGTATTCAAATTTATGATATTTTTCCCTCAGCTAAAGGTCCTTCCGCACGTCTTACAGATAACCTTTGCCTCATCAATAGGATTTTGGTCAATAAAGTGCCACACTGCACTCTTCCTACTATGGTATAAATTTTCAGGTAACGCACGCTGTGCTAATTTGCCCGTCTGGCCAAGATGTCCTGCAACTCTGTTTTTTTTAACATGTTTTTGTACTGCTACGGGCCTGCCAGATAAACGCTGCTGTGATGTCGATGCCTGCTACGGATCCTTCTCCTCTCCTGAGCTATTGCCAGCGGCACCCTCTTCCCCCAATGGATGCCAACCCGGGTCAAAAACTGGGTCATCCATCACCTCCTCTTCAATTTCATCTGCACCTTCCTCTGTGTCACCGTGTAAGGTGCTCCGGCTTTAAAAGCAGTTTACCTACTCCCAGTAAAGGGAGCATTCCAGGCCTTCTTGAGCCAGACGATGACAGTGGCTCAACACCTCCTGACTTAGGTGCTATTTTGCTTATGGCACTTACAGTAGATGCACCACCACCACCAACAGTACCAGGTGTCCCCCCCACGCCCACGTCTGCAGCCTCTTCCGTCATACTTCCTCATTTTTGTGAAAATGTACCCAAAATACCAGCAGATATATGTTACTGTATCAGAAGCGTACAGCTGTATACAGTCTAGGGATAATTGTAAATCTCCGTATATATTTCAGGAGGCAGACACAGACGCTCTCAGGCTCAGTATGAATTACACTGGAATATAAAAAGTAGAAAAAGGGTAATGTATTAGAAGCGTACAGCTGTATACAGTGTTGGGGTAATTGTAAATCTCCGTATAATTTTGCCAGAGTCAGACACAGGCTTTCACAGGCTCAGTATGGATCACACCAGAATATAAAAAGTAGAAAAAGGGTAATGTATCAGAAGCGTACAGCTGTATACAGTGTTGGGGTAATTTTTAAATCTCCGTATATATTTCCGGAGTAACAGACAGACTCTCACAGGCTCAGTATGGATTACACCAGAATATAATAAGAAAAAGGGGTACTGTATCAGCAGATACCAGGTATATGTAGTATAGTGAAAATATTCTAAATCTCCGTATACAGTTATATGAAAAAGTTTGGGCACCCCTATTAATCTTAAGCTTAATGTTTAATAAAAATTGGTGTTTTTGCAACAGCTATTTCAGTTTGATATATCTAATAACTATTGGACACAGTAATGTTTCTGCCTTGAAATGAGGTTTATTCTACTAACAGAAAATGTGCAATCTGCATCCAAACAAAATTTGACAGGTGCATAAGTATGGGCACCTCACCAGAAAAGTGACATTAATATTTAGTAGATCCTCCTTTTGCAAAAATAACAGCCTCTAGTCGCTTCCTGTAGCTTTTAATGAGTTCCTGGATGAAGGTATTTTTGACCATTCCTCTTTACAAACAATTCCAGTTCAGTTAAGTTTGATGGTCGCCGAGCATGGACAGCCCTCTTCAAATGATCCCACAGATGTTCAATGATATTCAGGTCTGGGGACTGGGATGGCCATTCCAGAACATTGTAATTGTTCCTCTGCATGAATGCCTGAGTAGATTTGGAGCGGTGTTTTGGATCATTGTCTTGCTGAAAGATCCATCCCCTGCGTAACTTCAACTTTGTCACTGATTGTTGAACATTATTGTCAAGAATCTGCTGATACTGAGTGGAATCCATGCGTCCCTCAACTTTAACAAGATTCCCGGGGCCGGCATTGGCCACACATCCCCAAAGCATGATGGAACCTCCACCAAATTTTACTGTGGGTAGCAAGTGTTTTTCTTGGAATGCTGAGTTTTTTTGACGCCATGCATAACGCCTTTTGTATGACCAAACAACTCAATCTTGGTTTCATCAGTCCACAGGACCTTCTTCCTAAGAGAAATTGGCTTCTCCAAATGTGCTTTTGCATACCTCAGCCAACTCGGTTTGTGGCGTGCTTGCAGAAGCAGCTACTTTCGCATCACTCTCCCATACAGCTTCTCCTTGTGCAAAGTGCGTTGTATAGTTAACCGATGCACAGTGACACCATCTGCAGCAAGTTGATGCTGCAGCTCTCTGGAGGTGGTCTGAGGATTGTCCTTGACTGATCTCACCATTCTTCTTCTCTGCCTTTCTGATGTTTTTCTTGGCCTGCCACTTCTGGCCTTAACAAGAACTGTCCCTGTGTTCTTCCATTTCCTTATTATGTTCCTCACAGTGGAAACTGACAGGTTAAATCTCTGAGACAGGTTTTTGTATCCTTCTCCTGAACAACTATGTTGAATAATCTTTGTTGTCAGATCATTTGACAGTTGTTTTGAGGAGCCCATGAAGCCACTCTTCAGAGGAGATTCAAACAGGAGAACAACTTGCAAGTGGCCACTTTAAGTAGCTTTTCTCATGATTGCATACACCTGGCTATGAAGTTCAAAGCTCAATGAGGTTACAAAACCAAAAAAAGTGCTTTAGTAAGTCAGTAAAAAGTAGGTAGGAGTATTTAAAACATGAAAATGATAAGGGTGGCCATACTTGTGCACCTGTCAAATTTTGTTTGGATGCAGATTGCACATGTTCTGCTAGTACAATAAACCTAATTTCAAGGCAGAAACATTACTGTGTCCAATAGTTATTAGATATATCAAACTGAAATAGCTGTTGCAAAACACCAATTTTTATCAAACATTAAGCTTAAGATTAATAGGGGTGCCCAAACTTTTTCATATACAAGAAAAAAAGGTAGCACACTGTAGCGCCATAGCTTGCAAACACGAAATATGAAAAATATGAAAAATGAATTGCATCATTACCCTAGAAATATGAAAAACCGAGAAGTCTCAGCGCATAAGATGGCCAAATTATGCGAGCCTGATAGCCACGTCAAGGCTCCTCTCGTATATCAGGTCCTAACTAGTGCCTATCCTCGCTTTAGAAAAGTCTGTCTGCATGGGAACATATGAGTCCTCTCTTCAGACTAAAATCTACATCTCTGTGGAGGGGTGATGAACCTGTTGTAATTAAAAAGCCTGTGACCACCAGGTGGAGTGCTCAGGTAGAAGGTAAATTTCATATAACTGTATATTTCAGGAGGCAGACACTGACGCTCACAGGCTCAGTATGGATTACACAATAATATAAAAAGATGAAAAAGGGGTACTGTATCACCAGATACAAGGTATATATAGTATAGTGAAAATATTCTAAATCTCCGTATATATTTCAGAAGGCAGACACTGACACTCTCAGGCTCAGTATGGATTACACAATAATATAAAAAGATGAAAAAGGGGTACTGTATCATCAGATACAAGGTATATATAGTATAGTGAAAATATTCTAAATATCCGTATATATTTCAGGAGTCAGACAAAGACGCTCACAGGCTCAGTATGGATTAGACAAGAATATAAAAAGCAGATCCGCAAGAAATAATCACACATGTGGGCCAATGTTCCAAGTGTCAATGATGCACTTAGAGTGTGGGTGGAGGACTTTCTAGCAAAAAGGGTACTGTATCCCAAGCGTACAGCTGTATACAGTCTAGGGGTCATTGTAAATCTCCGTATATATTTCCGGAGTAACAGACAGACTCTCACAGGCTCAGTATGGATCACACCAGAATATAATAAGAAAAAGGGGTACTGTATCAGCAGATACCAGGTATATATATTATAGTCAAAATATTTTAAATCTCCATATACATTTCAGGAGATAGACACTGACCCTCTCAGGCTCAGTATGGATTACACAATAATATAAAAACATGAAAAAGGGGTACTGTATCAGTAGACTGAAAATGTTCTAAATCTCCGTATATATTTCAGGAGGCAGACACTGACGCTCTCAGGCTCAGTATGGATTACACAAGAATATAATAAGAAAAAGGGGTACTGTATCAGCAGATACCAGGGATATATAGTATAGTGAAATTTTCTAAATCTCCGTACATATTTCAGAAGGCAGATGCTGACGCTCTCAGGCTCAGTGTGGATTACACAATAATCTAAAAAGATGAAAAAGGGGTACTGCATCACCAGATGCAAGGTAGTATAGTGAAAGTATTCTAAAGCTCCGTATATATTTCAGGAGGCAGACACAGATGCTCTCAGGCTCAGTATGCATTACACAATAATATAAAAAGAAGAAAAAGGGGTACTGTATCAGCAGATACCAAGTATATATAGTCTAGGGAAAATATTGGAAATCGCCGTATATATTTCAGGAGTCAGACAATGACGCTCACAGGCTCAGTATGGACTACACAAGAATATAAAAAGAACCGCAAGAAATAATCACACATGTGGGCCAATGTTCCAGGTGTCAATGATGCACTTACAGTTGGGGGGAGGACGACTTTCTGCCAAAAGGGGTACTGTATCCCAAGCATACAGATGTATACAGTCTAGGGGTAATTGTAAATTTCCTTATTTATTTCCGGAGTAACAGACAGACGCTCACAGGCTCTGTATGGATTAGACCAGAATATAAAAAGTAGAAAAAGGGTAATGTATAAGAAGCGTCCAGATGTATACAGGCTTGGGGAAATTGTAAATCTCCATAGATTTTGCAAGAGTCAGACACTGGCTCTCACAGGCTCAGCATTGATCACACCAGAATATGAAAAGTATAAAAAGGGCAATGTATTACAAACGGACAGCTGTATACAGGGTTGGTGAAATTGTAAATCTCTGTATATTTTGCCAGAGTCAGACACTGGCTCTCACAGGCTCAGTATTGATCACACCAGAATATAAAAGTAGAAAAAGGGTAATGTATTACAAGCAGACAGCTGTATACAGGGTTGGGGAAATTCTAAATCTCCGTATATTTTGCCAGAGTCAGACACTGGCTCTCATAAGCTCAGTATTGATCACACCAGAATATAAAAAGGAGAAAAAGGGTAATTTATTACAAGCAGACAGCTGTATACAGGGTTGGGGAAATTGAAAATCTCCGTATATTTTGCCAGAGTCAGACATTGGCTCTCACAGGCTCAGTATGGATCACACCAGAATATAAAAAGTTGGGGGGTGGAGGAGGGGGGACAGCCCAGATAGGGAGGTGGCAAAAATGGCATATGTTGAGGTGTAAAATGGATGTAATGCAGCTGCAAATGGAGGAATTGGAGAAGTCCGAGGAAGAGGAGGACAAAGCGAGCCATTTTGCTGGCAACCTATGTGTCATCAGGGGAAGGTGGGACAAAATCCTTTGCAACCCATGCATGGTTCATTTTAATGAAGGTTAGATCATCAACATTTTGCATCGACAGACGGGTCCTTCTTTCTGTCAGGATTGATCCAGCAGCACTGAAGACACTTTCTGATAGCACACTACCAGCAGGGCAAGCGAGCTCTTGTAAGGCATATTGTGCCAATTCAGGCCAGGTGTCCAGTGTACAGGCCCAGTAGTCAAAGGGGAATGAAGGTGAGGGAGAACATCGATAGGGGAGGAGAAGTAATTTTTAACCATAGTTGACAACTGCTGTCTCCTGTCTGTTGCTATAGATTCACAATTACCAGGCGTGTGAGCTGTCCTGGAGAAATCAGTCCACAACATGGTCATGAAACCCCTGTCTCCAACGCCACTTCGGCTGTGTGCTCCACGAACGCCTCTTCCATTTGGCCCAGTGCGGCTCGTGGTTGAACCAGCACCGCTGCTGTTTGCTGGGAATGCCTCTAACAAACGGTTTACCAGAGTTGCTTGTTTGTTCATCAATATTAGCTCTAGGTTCTCCTGTGGCATGATGTTCTGTAATTTGCCTTTTTAGCGTGGATCGAAGATGCTGGCCAACCAGTAGTCGTCATCCAATGCGTGGGTCCCTTTTTAGGATCCGCAAGGCATAATCACACATGTGGGCCAATGTTCCAGGTGTCAGTGATGCACTGACAGTGGTGGGTGGAGAAGCACTTTCTGCCAAAGCCACATCCCTCCAGTCACGCACAAACCCTGGACCTGAACTTGGCAAGCCAACAATTTCTCTTGCCCCCTGAGAAGCATCCTCCTCCCCAAAATAATCATCTCTCTCATCCTCCTCCTCCTCTTGTTCCTCCACCTCATCTAGGACAGTTACCTGAGCAGACAATGGCTGACAGTCATCAAGGCTTCCCTCTTCCTCCTCTGCTGCAGACGCCTGATCCTTAATGTGCGTCAAAGTTTGCATGAGCAGACGCATAAGTGGGATGCTCATGCTTATGGAGTCGTCTGCACTTACCAGCTGTTTGCATTCCTCAAAACACTGAAGGACTTTACAGAGGTTTTTCAGCTTTGACCACTGCACACCAGACAACTCCATGTCTGCTCTCAAACTGCCTGCCTGTGTATCCTCTCATAAATGCATTACAGCCTGCCTCTGGTCGCACAGCCTCTCAACCATGTGCATGGTGGAGTTCCACCTTGTTTCAACGTCTATGATTAGGCGGTGCTTGGGGAGGTGGAGCGATCGCTGCAGCCTCTGCATGCGAATGGAGTTTACGGACGAACGACGGATGTGCGAGCACAGTCTTCGCACTTTATGGAGCAGGGCTATTAACTCCGGATAATTATTTAAGAAGCACTGCACCACCAGGTTCAAGGTGTGAGCCAGGCAAGGTATGTGTCTGAGTTTTGTCAGGGCTATGGCCGCCACAAAATTACGGCCGTTATCACTGACTACCTTGCCTGGCTCAAGATGTATACTGCCCAGCCATGACTCAGTTTTTCGCTGCAAGTAGTCGGCCAGTATCTCCGCGGTGTGTCTGTTGTCACCCAAAGATATCATTTTTAAAACAGCCTGCTGACGCTTACCACTAGCTGTTCGATAGTGGGACACCTCGTGTGCAACACTGGCAGTTGCGGATGGAGTGCTCGTGCGACTGCACTCTGTTGACGAGCTTCCGCTTCTGGAGGAGGGTCGAACTCCTACAGCCAACTATTGCCTAAACCATGGGCTAGGCAGCACTGTCCCACCGCCGCTGTCCCCTGTGGACCCTGCATCCACCACATTAACCCAGTGCGCAGTGATGGACACGTAACGGCCCTGGCCATGCCTACTGGCCCATGCATCTGTTGTGAGGTGCACCTTTCCACTCACTGATTGTTTGAGTGCATGAACAATGCAGTCTTTCACATGCAGGTGGAGGGCAGGGATGGCTTTTCTAGAAAAGAAGTGCCGACTGGGTAGGTCATAGCGTGGGACAGCGTAGGCCATGAGGTCTCTGAACGCTGCGCTTTCAACCAAACGGAAGGGCATCATCTCTAATGAGATCAGTTTGGCAATGTAGGCGTTCAAACCCAGTGTACGCGGATGAGAGGATGAGTACTTTCTTGTCCTACTCAGAGTGTCTGGTAGGGTGAGCTGGACTTGAGAGCTGCATATGGTGGAACTATCGGTGGACATGACGGACTGAGAGGGGGTTGGTGATGGCCTAGATGCAGTCTTTCGTTGCAAAAACATTGCGATTCCCTGACTGCTTTGGCCTTGCGACGACACCTTAACATTTCTTGCTGGTGGTGTGCTTACCGGTGGGATTACAGTGGGGGAAGCGATGGAGCGTTGCTGGCTACCTTCAGTCGGAGCAGGTGCACATGTGCTACCTGAGGTTTTGTAGTCCGTTCACGCTTGCAAGTGCATGGTGATTAAATGTCTAAGCATGCAACTGACATTCAGATTTTGGAGATTTATCCCTCTGCTAAAGGTCCTTCCGCACTTCTTACAGCTAACCTTTGCCTCATCAATAGGATTTTGGTCAAAAAAGTGCCACACTGGACTCTTCCTACTATGGTATAAATTTTCAGGGCTTGAACGCTGTGCTAATTTGACCGTCTGGCCAAGCTGTCCTCCAACTCTTTCTGTTTTTTTAACACCTTTTTGGACTGCTACAGGCCTGCCAGATAACCCCAGCTGCGATGTCGATACCTGCTGCGGAACCTCCTCCTCTTCTGAGCTATTGCCAGCGGCACCCTCTTCCCCCACTGGAAGCCAATCAGGGTCAACAACTGGGTCATCCATCACCTCCTCTTCAATTTCATCTGCACCTTCCTCTGTGTCACCGTGTAAGGTGGTATATTATGCAGGAAGGGGCACCTGAGTTTCATCAGTGTCACATTCTGGCTCAGTAGACTGCGAGGGCAATGTAGTGCTCTGGGTGAATGTATTAGCAGAATCATATAGCAGTGGCTGTGCATCAGTGCACTCCATGTCAGATTCATGTTGGAATGGGGAATTCAGGATTTGACTTGATAACCCAGGCATGGTACATATGTGAAAAGAGCTCCATGAAGTAATCTGAAGTGTGGCCTGCCACATCCTTCCATTTTGGTGGGGGTGAAGGACACAAGGAAAGGGGTTGTTCCAGACCAGAAGGCTGCACTGAGGACTCAGTGCTTGGAGTTTTTGAAACTTCAGAAGAGGAAGCGATAGAGCTGGAGGCTGTTTCGGCAATGTAAGCCAAAACCTGTTCCTGATGCTCCGGCTTTAAAAGCTTTTTATGTAGTCCCAGAAAAGGGAGCCTTCCAGGCCTTCTGGAGCCAGACGACGATGCAGACTCAACACCTCCTGCCTTAGGTGCTATTGTGCTTTTGGCATTACCAGCAGATGAACCACCACCATCAGTACCAGGTGGCCCCCACGCCCACGGCCTCTTCCACCATACTTCCTCATGATTGTGAAAATGCACCCAAAATACCAGCAGCTATATGGTACTGTATCAGAAGTGTACAGCTGTATACGGTGAGGGTGAAAAATTTTAATCTCCGTATATATTTGAGGAGTAACACACACGCTCACAGGCTTAGTATGGAGAAGACTAGAATATGAAAAGCATAAAAAGTGTACTGTATCAGTAGCGTACAGCTGTATACAGTGCTGGGGTAATTTTAAATCTCCATATATATTTCAGGAGTAACACACAGACGCCCACAGGCTCAGTATGGAGTAGACCAGAATATGAAAAGCAGAAAAAGTGTACTGTATCACTAGTGTACAGCTGTATACAGTGTTGGGGTAATTTTAAATCTCCGTATATATTTCAGGAGTAACACACATGGTCACAGGCTCAGTATGGATAATACCAGAATATGAAAAGCCAAAAAAGTGTACTGTATCAGTAGCGTACAGCTGTATACAGTGTTGGGGTAATTTTTAATCTCCGTATATACAGTACAGACCAAAAGTTTGGACACACCTTCTCATTCAAAGATTTTTCTGTATTTTCATGGCTATGAAAATTGTAGAATCACACTGAAGGCATCAAAACTATCAATTAACACATGTGGAATTATACATTACACTTTACAAAAAAGTGTGAAACAACTGAAAATATGTCTTATATTCTAGGTTCTTCAAAGTAGCCACCTTTTGCTTTGATTACTGCTTTGCACGCAGAAAAGGTGAACGGATGTATTCTACATGCCTGGTTCCCACCGTGAAGCATGGAGGAGAAAGTGTGATGGTGTGGGGGGCTTTGCTGGGGATTTATTCAAAATTGAAGGCATAGTGAACCAGAATGGCTACTACAGCATCTTGCAGCAGCATGCTATTCCATCCGGTTTGCGTTTAATTGGACCATCATTTATTTTTCAACAGGACAATGACCCCAAACACACCTCCAGGCTGTGTAAGGGCTATTTGACCAAGAAGGAAAGTGTTGGGGTGCTATGCGAGATGACCTGGCCTCAACAGTCACAAGACCTGAACCCAATCGAGATGGTTTGGGGTGAGCTGGACCGCTCACGGCTTCAATTTTGAACAAATCCCCAACAGTGTCACCAGCAAAGCACCCCCACACCCCCCACACCATCACACCTCCTCCTCCATGCTTCACGGTGGGAACCAGGCATGTAGAGTCCATCCGTTCACCTGTTCTGCGTGAAAAGCAGTAATCAAAGCAAAAGGTGGCTACTTTGAAGAACCTAGAATATAAGACATATTTTCAGGTGTTTCACACTTTTTTGTAAAGTGTAATGTATACTTCCACATGTGTTAATTCATAGTTTTGATGCCTTCAGTGTGATTCTACAATTTTCATATATCAAAAAACTGACCGGCACATCCAAACATAGATCCAGTGTGAACAGGTGCTAAACCCAGAGTCACCAACTCACGCACATGTATTTGATATGTATTCATTTACCTTCTACCTGAGCACTCCACCTGTTGGTCACAGGCTTTTTAATTACATCAGGTTCATTACCCCTCCACAGAGATGTAGATTTTAGTCTTAAGAGAGGATTCATATGTTCCCATGCAGACAGACTTTTCTAAGCGAGGATTGGCATTAGTTAGGACCTGATATACGAGAAGAGCCTTGACGTGGCTATCAGGCTCACATAATTTGGCCATCTTATGCGCTAAGACTTCTCAATTTTTCATATTTCTAAGGCAGTGATGCAATTCATTTTTCATATTTCGTGTTTGCAAGCTATAGCGCTGCAGTGTGCTACCCTTTTTTCTTGTATCTACAATTTTCATAGTCATGAAAATTCAGAAAAATCTTTGAATGAGAAGGTGTGTCCAAACTTTTGGTCTGTACTGTATTTCAGGAGTAACACATAGACGCTCACAGGCTCAGTATGGAGTAGACCAGAATATGAAAAGCATAAAAAGTGTACTATATCAGTAGCATACAGCTGTATACAGTGCTGGGGTAATTTTAAATCTCTGTATATATTTGAGGAGTAACACACATGCTCACAGGCTCAGTATGGATTACACCAGAATATGAAAAGCAGAAAAAGTGTACTGTATCAGTAGCATATAGGTGTATACAGTGTTGGGGTAATTTGAAATCTCCATGTATATTTCAGGAGTAACACATACACACGCTCTCTCAGTATGGATTTGACCGTAATACAGAAGGCAGAAAAACGGTACTGTATCAGAAGATACCAGCTGTATACGGTTTTGGGGAAAAATTAAATCTCCGTATATATTTCCGTAGTCACACACAGACTTTCCCTCAGTATGGATTTGACCGTAATACACAAGGCAGAAAAATGGTACTGTATCAGAAGATACCAGCTGTATACGGTTTTGGGGAAAATTGAAATCTCCATATATATTTCCGGAGTCACACACAGATAGTCAGCATGTATTTGTCCGTGATACCAGCCGGTACATGGTAGTGTGAGGAGCGTACAGCTCTATACGGTGTGGGAAAAAATGAACGCTCGGTAACTGCAGAAAAAAATAAAAGTATTAGTGCTGTGTAAAAAGCAGTCTGCACAGCAGTGTACACACAGCACAAGGCATCCTAATAATCAGCTCTGCTGCTCCACACAAGCAATTTCCTCCCCTGTCACTGGCAGGCAGCCTAAGAACCAGCGCTGCTGCACACAACAAAACCCTCCCTCCCGTGTCACTGCACACTAACTGTACAGCTAATCTCTATCAGCACAAGCACAGAATTATTGTTTTTTTTACTGCCTAATGCTCTCCCCACTGAGAACCAGCGCCAGCAATCTCTCCCTACGCTAAGATCGGCAGAAGTGAAATGGCGGTCGGCGGTCAGGGCTTTTATGGGCACTGTGACGCCACACAAAGCAAGCCAATCACTGCAATGCCCTTCTCTAAGATGGTGCTGGCCGCTGCCCATGTCATCGCGTTGCCCAAAGTCTGCGTCCTTGCTCATTGGCTGAGAAAAGGCCCTCCAAGCATTATGGGAAAACCGACTTTGGCACTTGGGTCGCCGAACACGTGGCCGACCTCACGCTATGGTCAGGTTTTGCTCGGTGAAACTCGACTTTCACGAAAGTCGGTCTTTTTTTAATCTGACCGACCTGTTTCGCTCAACTCTAATTATGACCCTTTAGTATTCACCTGACACTGATAAGAGGTGTAATAGGATGAATAGTAATTACAGAGCCGCCCTCACACAGTATTACTATGACCTGAAGGAGCTCACATCTCAGTCATGAAAACCACCTCACAGGCAGACTTGTCCAGGTGCCCACAGCGACCAATCAGAGCTCAGCTTTCACTTTACCTCAGCAGCTTCAGTGATGAACGCTCCCTGTACAGCACAGAATAATGACAATCTTACTATGAGGATTGTTCTCCTGACCAATATTGCTGCTCAGTAAGGCCGTGTACACACTTTACCTCAGCAGCTTCAGTGATGAAACCTCCCACACGTATGTGATCCATGTGTTTGTGCGTGTGAAGTGCAAGTGTCCATGGTGTGTGTGAGAACATATGTGCTCTGTTCATCCGTGTGCATAGGGTGCATCCATCTGAGTGTGTTTGCATGTGTGTGTGTGGTGTGCATGTGTTATTTATGGGGTGGTGTTTGTGGTGTGTGTATAGAGTGGTCTGGTGGTTGTGTGGTGTGTTGTGGCATTTGTGTGGTGTGCATGTAGTATTTATGAGGTTGTGTTGTGGTATTTGTGGGGTGGTGTTTGTGTGGTGTGTGTATAGAGTGGTCTGGTGGTTGTGTGGTGTGTGTGGCAGTTGTGTGGTGTGCATGTAGTATTTATGGGGTTGTGTTGTGGTATTTATGGGGTGGTGTTTATGTTGTGTGTATAGAGTGGTCTGGTGTTTGTGTGGTGTGTTGTGGCATTTGTGTGGTGTTGTGCTTGTGGGTTGGTGTATATGTGCTGTCTGTGTGATGTTTGTATGGTGTTTGTGATATGTTTGTGTGCTGTGTGTGGTGGTGCGGCCCCTTTAGCAGCGACTCTGTCACCGTCGCTATAATCCGTCCCTGTCAGTCACAACTGTTGTTTTCCCCTCAGCACTTTTACTTTCACCTTCACATTTCCCCATTATATGTATAATGCCTAACTCCAGGGGCCCCAATCTCATGACGGGGGGACGCTAGTGAGATGTAACATGCGCAGTATTCTGCTCCTGTGTGTGGAGAGGAGGTGTGCCAAATTTCACCCAAATCAGGCGAGAACTGTGGATTTGTATAGAGCGGCTACTACAGACTTATTTTCAGTAACAGGGCGGTCATCTGCTGAGGTTCTCCTCCACTATTAGGGTGCGTCACCCAGCTGTAATCAAAATTACTTGCTTAGAGGCCCACTCAGAAGCTTCACACCCCCCAAACCAACACCCTAGCTACACCTCTGCTATTACGTCACTGTTCACACCACCAGAGACCCCAAAGGAGTGTCAGTGCTGAAGGTGTTAATGTCCCCCACATCCAGTACTGGGAAAAATCCAGCACCGACCTCCACCCACAGAGCCGCACTCCACATAGAGAATAATGGAGCCTCCAGCACCTACCTCCACCCGCAGAGCCGCACTCCACATAGAGAATAATGGAGCCTCCAGCACCGACCTCCACCCGCAGAGCCGCACTCCACATAGAGAATAATGGAGCCTCCAGCACCGACCTTCACCCGCAGAGCCACACTCCACATAGAGAATAATGGAGCCTCCAGCACTGACCTCCACCCGCACTCCACATAGAGAATAATGGAGCCTCCAGCACCTACCTCCACATAGAGAATAATGGAGCCTCCAGCACCTACCTCCACCCGCAGAGCCGCACTCCACATAGAGAATAATGGAGCCTCCAGCACCGACCTCCACCCGCAGAGCCGCACTCCACATAGAGAATAATGGAGCCTCCAGCACCGACCTCCACCCGCAGAGCCGCACTCCACATAGAGAATAATGGAGCCTCCAGCACCTACCTCCACCCGCAGAGCCGCACTCCACATAGAGAATAATGGAGCCTCCAGCACCTACCTCCACCCGCAGAGCCACACTCCACATAGAGAATAATGGAGCCTCCAGCACAGACCTCCACCCGCAGAGCCGCACTCCACATAGAGAATAATGGAGCCTCCAGCCCCTACCTCTACCCACAGAGCCGCACTCCACATAGAGAATAATGGAGCCTCCAGCACCGACCTCCACCCGCAGAGCCGCACTCCACATAGAGAATAATGGAGCCTCCAGCACCGACCTCCACCCGCAGAGCCGCACTCCACATAGAGAATAATGGAGCCTCCAGCACCTACCTCCACCCGCAGAGCGCACTCCACATAGAGAATAATGGAGCCTCCAGCACGACCTCCACCCGCAGAGCCGCACTCCCATAGAGAATAATGGAGCCTCCAGCACCTACCTCCACCCGCAGAGCCGCACTCCACATAGAGAATAATGGAGCCTCCAGCACCACCTCCACCGCAGAGCCGCACTCCACATAGAGAATAATGGAGCCTCCAGACGACCTCCACCCGCAGAGCCGCACTCCACATAGAGAATATGGAGCCTCCAGCACTACCTCCACCCGCAGAGCCGCACTCCCATAGAGAATAATGGAGCCTCCAGCACCACCTCCACCCGCAGAGCCCACTCCACATAGAGATAATGGAGCTCCAGCACCACCTCCACCCGCGAGCCGCACCCACATAGAGATAATGGAGCCCCAGCCCGACCTCCACCCGCAGAGCCGCACTCCACATAGAGAATAATGGAGCCTCCAGCACCGACCTCCACCCGCAGAGCCCACTCCACATAGAGAATAATGGAGCTCCAGCACCTACCTCCACCGCAGAGCCGCACTCCACATAGAGAATAATGGAGCCTCCAGCACCGACCTCCACCGCAGAGCCGCACTCCACATAAGAATAATGGAGCCTCCAGCACCACCTCCACCGCAGAGCCGCACTCCACATAGAGAATAATGGAGCCTCCGCACCGACCTCCACCCGCAGAGCCGCACTCCACATAGAGAATAATGGAGCCTCCAGCACAGACCTCCACCGCAGAGCCGCACTCCACATAGAGAATAATGGAGACTCCAGCACCTACCTCCACCCGCAGAGCCGCACTCCACATAGAGAATAATGGAGCTCCAGCACCAACCTCCACCCGCAGAGCCGCACTCCACATAGAGAATAATGGAGCCTCCGGCACCGACCTCCACCCGCAGAGCCGCACTCCACATAGAGAATAATGAGCTCAGCACGACCTCCACCGCAGACCCGGGGGGGGGGGGGGGGGGGGGGGGGGGGGGGGGGGGGGGGGGGGGGGGGGGGGGGGGGGGGGGGGGGGGGGGGGGGGGGGGGGGGGGGGGGGGGGGGGGGGGGGGGGGGGGGGGGGGGGGGGGGGGGGGGGGGGGGGGGGGGGGGGGGGGGGGGGGGGGGGGGGGGGGGGGGGGGGGGGGGGGGGGGGGGGGGGGGGGGGGGGGGGGGGGGGGGGGGGGGGGGGGGGGGGGGGGGGGGGGGGGGGGGGGGGGGGGGGGGGGGGGGGGGGGGGGGGGGGGGGGGGGGGGGGGGGGGGGGGGGGGGGGGGGGGGGGGGGGGGGGGGGGGGGGGGGGGGGGGGGGGGGGGGGGGGGGGGGGGGGGGGGGGGGGGGGGGGGGGGGGGGGGGGGGGGGGGGGGGGGGGGGGGGGGGGGGGGGGGGGGGGGGGGGGGGGGGGGGGGGGGGGGGGGGGGGGGGGGGGGGGGGGGGGGGGGGGGGGGGGGGGGGGGGGGGGGGGGGGGGGGGGGGGGGGGGGGGGGGGGGGGGGGGGGGGGGGGGGGGGGGGGGGGGGGGGGGGGGGGGGGGGGGGGGGGGGGGGGGGGGGGGGGGGGGGGGGGGGGGGGGGGGGGGGGGGGGGGGGGGGGGGGGGGGGGGGGGGGGGGGGGGGGGGGGGGGGGGGGGGGGGGGGGGGGGGGGGGGGGGGGGGGGGGGGGGGGGGGGGGGGGGGGGGGGGGGGGGGGGGGGGGGGGGGGGGGGGGGGGGGGGGGGGGGGGGGGGGGGGGGGGGGGGGGGGGAAAAAAAAAAAAAAAAAAAAAAAAAAAAAAAAAAAAAAAAAAAAAAAAAAAAAAAAAAAAAAAAAAAAAAAAAAAAAAAAAAAAAAAAAAAAAAAAAAAAAAAAAAAAAAAAAAAAAAAAAAAAAAAAAAAAAAAAAAAAAAAAAAAAAAAAAAAAAAAAAAAAAAAAAAAAAAAAAAAAAAAAAAAAAAAAAAAAAAAAAAAAAAAAAAAAAAAAAAAAAAAAAAAAAAAAAAAAAAAAAAAAAAAAAAAAAAAAAAAAAAAAAAAAAAAAAAAAAAAAAAAAAAAAAAAAAAAAAAAAAAAAAAAAAAAAAAAAAAAAAAAAAAAAAAAAAAAAAAAAAAAAAAAAAAAAAAAAAAAAAAAAAAAAAAAAAAAAAAAAAAAAAAAAAAAAAAAAAAAAAAAAAAAAAAAAAAAAAAAAAAAAAAAAAAAAAAAAAAAAAAAAAAAAAAAAAAAAAAAAAAAAAAAAAAAAAAAAAAAAAAAAAAAAAAAAAAAAAAAAAAAAAAAAAAAAAAAAAATGCCCCGCCACCTCACCCCGAGACTCACAGAGATAAGAGCTAGCACCGACCCCCAGCACTAATAGAGATAATGGCCTCCAGCACGACTCCACCGAGAGCCCCCACTAGAGTAGAGCCTCCAGAGACCTCCACCAAGCCCCACAAGAGAATATGGAGCTCGCCGTCCACCCCGACCCACCCCTAGGAATAATGGAGCAATACTCACCCCGACCGACTCAAGAGAATAATGAGCTACACGACTCCCCCGCGAGCCCACTCCACAAGAATAATGGGGCCTCCGCACGACCCACCCAGAGCCACACCACATAGACGAATAAGGCCTCCACAACCATCACCGGAGCCCCTCCACATGAAATAAGGCCACGACCGCCTCACAACGAATGGACTCCACACAGAAAATACCCCAGCAACGACTCCACCTCAGAGCCATCCATACCGAATAAGCGCACCACACCCCACATCAGCAGACGACCCACAGACGACTCCAGCCCCAGGCCGACTCCACGAGAAAGGGCCTCCACACGACATCAATCGGAGCCACCTCCACATAAAATGCCAGCCCACCCACAAGAGACAACCCATAGAGAAAGGAGCCTCAGCACCGACTCACCCGCAGAGCCACATAATAGGAATGGCCTCCACCCGACCTCCACCCCAGAGCACACTCCACATAGAGAATAATGGACACTCAGCACCGACCTCCACCCCAGAGCCGCACTCCATAGAGAATAATGGAGCCTCAGCACCACCTCCACCCGCAGAGCCGCACTCCACATAGAGAATAATGGAGCCTCCAGCACCTACCTCCACCAGCAGAGCCGCACTCC
Organism: Oophaga sylvatica; assembly: GCA_033576555.1. Taxonomy (NCBI): domain Eukaryota; kingdom Metazoa; phylum Chordata; class Amphibia; order Anura; family Dendrobatidae; genus Oophaga; species Oophaga sylvatica. Next base: position 38,520 of record JARQOD010001068.1, on the reverse strand, counting down.
ACATAGAGAATAATGGAGCCTCCAGCACCGACCTCCACCCGCAGAGCCGCACTCCACATAGAGGATAATGGAGCCTCCAGCACCGACCTCCACACGCAGAGCCGCACTCCACATAGAGAATAATGGAGCCTCCAGCACCGACCTCCACCCGCAGAGCTACACTCCACATAGAGAATAATGGAGCCTCCAGCACCTACCTCCACCCGCAGAGCCACACTCCACATAGAGAATAATGGAGCCTCCAGCACCGACCTCCACCCGCAGAGCCACACTCCACATAGAGAATAATGGAGCCTCCAGCACCGACCTCCACCCGCAGAGCCACACTCCACATAGAGAATAATGGAGCCTCCAGCACCGACCTCCACCCGCAGAGCCGCACTCCACATAGAGAATAATGGAGCCTCCAGCACCGACCTCCACCCGCAGAGCCGCACTCCACATAGAGAATAATGGAGCCTCCAGCACCTACCTCCACCCGCAGAGCCACACTCCACATAGAGAATAATGGAGCCTCCAGCACCTACCTCCACCCGCAGAGCCGCACTCCACATATATGGCTGCTCTGTGCGCACAGGACCTGTGATGAGGTCACAGGAGGGGAGGAGTCAGGGGTCACATGATCAGGGGCCTCAGTGGATGCAACTCTTTTATTATAAATTATAAACAATACATACTGTAATATATAGCAAACTGTACATAAATAAAACATAAGTAAAGTAACTAACAGAAACAAAAGAAACCAGCATCAAATAAACCAAAAAGTCCAGAGTCCTTCGTCCTTTAAAGCTATTGCAGCTTCCACAGGAACATTACCCCTAACCAAAATTAAAGATAAAACATAATAGAAACATGCACACACACTGACACACACTCACCCCAAAAGAAAGGAAAAAGCCCTCACCTGGCCATACATACAACACAACCTATATATACACTATATACAATGCTATATTTACACCATAAGACATGCACAAAAAATTTCTTTTTTCCCCCCCACACCACAGGTCCATGAGTTCATGCCCTTTTCACAGCAAATTTGACGGGTCCATGAAAGTTTATGCCCTTTTTTTTTTTTTTTTTTTTTTTTTATAAATTCACAACCCTCGGGTCCATGACAAGTTCCATGCCCTCCCCCCCACACAAAACCCCCCACCCAACCTAAACTATACCCCCCAAACATATAACTATTTACACTTATATAGAATACATAACATTACCAGACCTACCACACAAGAACACTACATTACATTACATTAAACAGAACATTATAAACATTTATAAACATTAACACTATACACTGACCACAGAACTTGTAAGGCCCAAGTTCAGCGCCTGCAAGCCCAATATCCATTATTTCCTGAATTTACAAAACAAAAAGCTAAGTGTGCCACACACCAGCCCACCACCAGGAAACTGGAGTCCTAAGAGGCCCCATCCCTAACCACCAACACACGCACCCTGTCCCTCACCAACTAAATCTGTCCCTAAAAGAAAAGAAACTGACCCTAACTATCCCTACCTGTCCCTACCTGTCCCTACTCTACCTAGCTTATCAAAACTAACTATCTAGCTATCCCTAAACTGGCCCTCCCTGTCCCTATCTGTCCCTACTTTTCTCTCCCTCAACACCCACACCACCTTATCTTACCCTACCAACAATCTCACACAGACCAGCTCTCCCTAGGGCACGTTAAAGGAGAAACCCCTCCAAAGCCAAGAGGCCCTCCTCGCACCCAGCCTCTCGAAATCCAAAGAGCGCACCTTCCCCAAGTCACCCAAGATGTTTCTAACCACCCCATCTTGGGGAGGACTTTCCGCTGCGTGGAAACTAAACTCTGTGCATTCCAAGTGTGGAACCTAATGACTACACTAACTAGGAATAAAGTGCTCCGCTCTCAGCCACCCAGGGATCTGAATGCCCCATAAGCCCACTCCGGATAAGAAAGGGACGCCAGCCTAGGCCAGCCTATGGAAGCACCCACCCTGTTGTAGACCCCTGTATTAAAGGGACACTGAAGGAGGAAGTGCTCCATGCTTTCCAACATGTCGCCACACTCCTCACGGGGACAACCCCGATCTTCGGAGCTCCTGCACTTCAGGTTGTCCCGTACATACAGCCTCCCATGGAAGCAGCGCCAGGCCAAGTCCCAAAACTTCAAGGGGATCCGCTTGGAATTTAATAACCCAAGCGCAACCTCCAGATCCCGGCTTGGGTAATCCATGAGCACCAGGGGCTTCTGGAAATGGGTCAACAGAACCCTGCTGTCAAGGAATTTCCTCGACATGGTCCTGATTTCCCACATTCCCAGACCTCACCGGCGGATCACCTTCAGAACGGGGTAGCATAAGCTGGGAGATGTCCGTGTGGTGTGCGCAGGTCCTTCACCTGCCCTCCTGTCTCCCCCATGCCTGGAAGAATGGCCGAGACCAACCCCTGCAGGAGCCCTCTCTGAATAGAGGTTGGCAACATTGATCTTAAGAAAGGTGTTTATCAGAAACACCACCGGGTTGACCATACCCAACCCACCTAGTCTCCTCGTACGGTACGTGACCTCTCTCTTAATTAGGTTAAGCCTGTTCCCCCATAACAGCTGGAAGAACAGGCTATAGACCCGTGTCCAGAGAGGTTCTGGCAAGACGCAGACACTGCCCAGGTATATTAACAAAGGAAGGAGAAAGCCTTTAGCCAAGTTGACCCTTTCCCTCAGGGTTAAAGACCAACCCTTCCACTGGTCCACCTTTTGGGCGGCGATGTTAAGTCTGCCCTCCCAATTTTGCTGGGGGTTGTCCCCAGGGCAAAATTCGATGCCTAGGATTTTGGCGGAGGTCTGGGGCCCTGGAAGGGTGTCCGGGAGATCAAAACTAGGATCTCCCCCTCCCAGCCAGAGAATTTCACACTTTTCCCAGTTGATCATGGATCCGGACGCCTCCGAGTAGCGCTCGACCTCAGACATGACCCAATCCGCCTCCTCTCTCGAGGACACAAAGAGGGAGACGTTATCAGCGTACGCTACCACCCTCAGAGTGGCCCCCGGCTCCGCCCGGTCCATCCCGACTCCCACCAACGGTCCATGATCTACCCTCCTCAAGAAGGGATCAATTGCGAACACGTATAAAAGTGGGCTGAGGACAACCCTGGCGGACCCCGGAACTCACCTCAAAAGGGTGACCAACCAACCGTTCACGAGTGGAAAAGTCTCAGCCCCCTGGTATAAGGTCTCTAACCAATTTACAAACCTCCCAGGCAGACCATACCTCAAAAGGACAGACCAGAGGTACTCGTGATTCACCCGGTCAAAGGCCTTCGCTTGATCTAAGGACAGCAAGTACCCCTTCCAGTGACCCGCCCTGCCCTGCTCCACTGCCTCTCGGACACCGAGCACAGCACTAAAAGTACTGCGGCCTGGAACAGAGCAGTACTGAGCCCCCGAAAGGAGCCGGGGTACAAACTTCACCAGCTGATTAAACAGCACGTTTGCCAGAACCTTCCGGTCCACATTGAGAAGCGCTATGGGACGCCAATTCTCAATACGGGACGAGTCCTTACCTGTTGTGAATGAGCATAGGCTCCCTCTGGTGGTTACAGACAGTACTGAACCTTCCAGCGAGGAATGGCAATCTGGGATCACTGGACTGATATAAGGGAGGTTCCCTCCTATGAAGGTCGCCGGTGATCAATTGTTCTGGTCTCAATTGTGGTTCCTGGTTCATTTGGAAGTTTGCTGGTGTCTTGCCTGCGTCTGCTGCTTTCAGATAAGATATTTTCTGCTTTTCGTTTTGTGCTTGTTATTTGCATAGTTTTCTGCACATTTGTGGATTACAGCCGGGTCCCCTCCTGGGGCCTGTGCTCCTCACAGTTTGTATGTAGCCACTGTTGTTTTTTCATTTGATTTTTCCTGCTTTTTTAGCGGCTGCGGCTTGGTTTTGTTCACACTGAGATCTGATTTAGTGGGTGGTGAGATCGTGTGATCTCAGTATTTTTGTAATCAGAATTGTTGGATTTTTGTAGGGTTGCAGAAAGTAATCTCTCCTGTCCTTTTCCTATTTAGCCAGCTTGTGGCCCCAGCATTTGCTCATTCTATTTTCTGTCTGTGTCCGTGCTTTCTTCTTGTCTAACCGCCATTACATGTTTGGGGGCTTCCTATTTTCTTTGGGGATCTGCTCCAGGGCAGATAGCTTTCATCTTTCTGCCTTTAGGTGTAGTTATCTCTCAGGCTGTGATGAGGCGTCTAGGATCAATGTAGGAACGCTCCACGGCTACCTCTACAGTCATGGCCAAAAGGTTTGAGAATGACACAAATATTAATTTTTACAAAGTCTACTGCTTCACTTTTTCTAATGGCAATTTGCATATACTCCAGAATGTTATAAAGAGTGATCAGCTTAACAGCAATTACTTGCAAAGTCAATATTTGGCTAGAAAATTAACTTTATCCCCCAAAACACATTTCAACATCATTGCAGCCCTGCCTTAAAAGGACCAGCTAACCTCTTTTCAGTGATTGCTCCATTAACACAGGTGTGGGTGTTGATGAGGACATGGCTGGAGATCAATCCATCATGATTAAGTAAGAATGACACCACTGGACACTTTAAAAGGAGGCTGGTGCTTGGCATCATTGTTTCTCTTCTGTTAACCATGGTTATCTCTAAAGAAATATGTGCCGTCATCATTGCAATGCACAAAAATGGCCTAACAGGGAAGAGTATCGCAGCTAGAAAGATTGCACCTCAGTCAACAATCTATCGCATCATCAAGAACTTCAAGGAGAGAGATTCCATTGTTGCTAAAAAAGCTCCAGGGCGCCCAAGAAAGACCAGCAAGCGCCAGGACCATCTCTTAAAAGTGTTTCAGCTGCGGGATCGGGCTACCAGCAGTGCAGAGCTTGCTCAGGAATGGCAGCAGGCAGGTGTGAGTGCATCTGCACGCACTGTGAGGCAGAGACTCTTGGAGCAAGGCCTGGTCTCAAGGAGGGCAGCAAAGAAGCCACTTCTCTCCAGAAAAAACATCATGGACAGACTGATATTCTGCAAAAGGTACAGGCAGTGGACTGCTGAGGACTGGGGTAAAGTTATTTTCTCTGATGAATCCCCTTTTTGATTGTTTGGGACATCAGGAAAACGCCTCATTCGGAGAAGACAAGGTGAGCGCTACCACCAGCCTTGTCTCATGCCTACTGTTAAGCATCCTGAAACCATTCATGTGTGGGGTTGCTTCTCAGCCAAGGGAATCGGCTCTCTCACAGTCTTGCCTAAAAACACAGCCATGAATAAAGAATGGTACCTGTTGTGAATGGGTTTGAGATGAGTTCTGAGCAGAGGCTCCCTCTGGTGGTTACAAGCGGTACTAGTGAGGATTGTGAGGACTGGGAATCAGGTGTTACTGATTGGTCTTATGTAAGGGAGTCATTTTCCCATCAGGGTTGCCGGTGATCAATTGTTCTGGTCTGAATCCTTCTTTCCAGTTTCCCTTGTAGCCTGCTGTGTCGTGTCTGCATCTCCTGCTATCAGATAAGACAATTTCTTATTTTGTGTTTTTTCTATATTTTTGCATTTTGTCCTGCACTTCTGTGGGAACCTTCAGGGTCCCCTCCGGGGGCTTTTGCCCTCTCAGTTTAGTCCAGCCACTGTGTTTTGTACTTTTGCTTTTTCCAGTTTTTTTTCAGTGGCTGCTGTTTTGTTTTTGTTACACCAGAGAACTAATTTAGGTGGTAGAGGTCGTGTGATCTCAGGTGATTTTGAAATTAGTAGAGTTGATGTTTTTTCAGGGTTTTCTGAGATTGCAGTAAGTACCCTTCCTATCCTTTTCTATTTAGATAGTTTGGGCCCCAGCGTTTGCTCATACTATTTTCTTTCTGTGTCAGTATTTCCTCTTGTCTAACCGCCATTACATGTTTGGGGGCTTTCTATTATCTTTGGGGTTCTGCTCCGGGGCAGATAGCTTTCCTATTTCTATCTTTAGGTGTAGTTAGTTTCTCAGGCTGTGACGAGGCGTCTAGGACCAACGTAGGAACGCTCCACGGCTGCCTCTAGTTGCGGTGGTTAGTCAGGGTACTGCAATCTCATAGATTCCAACTGCTCTGGTGTATTTCTTTTTTTACCTGCACTCCTCAGCTACCGTAACATAACAGGTACCAGAATGTCCTCCAAAAAGCAACTTCTCCCAACCCTCCAAGAGCAGTTTGACGATCAACAATGCCTTTCCAGCATGATGGAGCACCTTGCCATAAAGCAAAGGTGATAACTATATGGCTCAGGGAACAAAACATAGAGATTTTGGGTCCATGGCCTGGAAACTCCCCAGATCTTAATCCCATTGAGAACTTGTGGTCAATCATCAAGAGACGGGTGGACAAACAAAAACCTAAAAATTCTGACAAAATGAAAGCATTGATTGTGCAAGAATGGACTGCTATCAGTCAGGATTTGGTCCAGAAGTTGATTGAAAGCATGCCAGGGAGAATTGCAGAGGTCCTGAAAAAGAAAGGTCAACACTGCAAATATTGACTTGCTGCATTAACTCATTCTAACTGTCAATATAAGCTTTTGTTACTCATATGTTTGCAATTATTATATTTCTGTCTGTGATAAAAACATCTGTCAAACACACATAAAAATTAGAAAAATAGAGGGGAAGCTCACTGGTATTGCGGGTGCTCAAGGAAAACAGATACTATGCAGTCAATAATATAATCCGGCACACCAAACGATATTATGATGCAAAATCAAGAATCTTTATTTGAAACAGAGACAGCTCATGTGGAAAAGGGAAAAACTCCAAGGAACAATGGTAAGTATAGGTACATAATATCTCAACGTTTCGGCGTTTTTTATGCCTTTTTCAAGAGGTACCATTTACTGTATAGGGAAAAAAATAACATGAATAAGTAAAGGAAACAATAACTAAAGTACATCAATACATCATAAATAGACACACATGAGCTAATATAATAATTGACAAGACGTCCAGAATTGAAACACAGAATATGTTACACCACAAATGGGTAAGTATCAAAAGAAAAAATCAAAAGAAAAAATTCCAATGAAAACAAAGGGGCCACAAATGGATAAAAATTGAAAAAAAGGGAAAAAAGGGAAAAAAAATTAAAAAATAAAAAATAAAAAATTAATAGATGTGAAGCCTAATATATATACATATATATACATGTACCGTGATCAACACGTAATGCTGTACGCAAATATCTTTGGCATAAATGTAAAAGTAGAAAAAGTATATAGAAAAAAAAAAAAAAAGGGAACAGAAAAAAAGAAAAAATTCTAGGAACTATAATCATAGTGTAGATACATTGGACATACATATCTGGGGAGATATAATATGTGTAACATGGCATCTAATGATCTCCAATAAAGAATTCCTTAGGTACATATCATAGATACTATTAATTACATAGAAAATGTACAGGGCAATAGAGGGTAATGTATGTCAAATAATGTCAAGCTAGAGACACTCTAGTGGTGAAAAAACCTATGTGCCATAACGCCACATATTCAGAAAAACTGAATGATATATATACCCAAACTAATAGTAAAAGATATAGTTGAAGGTGTTCACTAAGGCTGCTACCATCGGTCCAATAGAGATAATCCTACATACTTCCGAGTGCATAAAGTAAATAGTGCTAAACCGGTTTTAGATTAATCTGACAGGGCACCCCAAAGATAAGCGCAGCATGAAATAAGACATACCTTAATGCATATGAAAAGGAAAAACGTCCAGGAATTTCATAATGTGTCGGTGAGCTGTGGCGCCATAACACACATGCTGCTATTTATGTGTCCGGTGAACGCCGGGCCCGTGAACTTCCGGGTCCGGCCAGAAAGGTTAGATAGGGAGTGCGCATGTGCAAAGAGCCGAGAGATGCCGAAAGGAGGCCGAGAAAAGCCGAATCCCCAAGGATGCAGTGCGCAAATCAGGGAAGGAGTCAGGACACGAGATCGGTGCCTACCTGCCATAGAAAATGAAAGACACACATTATATCAGGAAAGCCATAATGAAAAAGAAGGAATATGGTATCAACAGGCATGCAAGAATGATATGGAAATGTGAACAACCTTATATCTAATAAACAATAATTAAAAAATAAAAAAATGAAAAAGTAATAATCGTACCAAAATTAGATCTCATTAGATATGGTAATTTCATGGTCTGAAATGTTGGGGAATTACCATGGTCAAGATTAAAGTGGCTAGGGACCAAGCTGAACAAAAGGAAAATAAGGGAGAACAATCAATAATTAGCACACGTCTCTGGTATGCAGTGGACATAGAAAAATCACGGAAAAAGGTTAATTAGTAGGACAGCTCATACTCTTTATTAAGACCATACGGGGAAAGCGTCTTCAACGTATGGATCCAATAGGACTCTCGTTCCTTCAATTTTTTGATCCTATCGCCCCCCCTTCTTGCTCTGGGAACGTGATCAATCACTTGATATCTGAGTTGGGCAATAGTATGTTGTTTTTCCAGAAAATGGGCAGGGACCGGCAACAGAATACGTCCACATCTGATTGTGGATTTGTGTTGAGAAATGCGGTCACGGATATGCTGAGTAGTTTCCCCAACATATCCGAGACCGCATGGACACTTAATTAAGTATATAACATATGACAAATCACATGTGTAATGTCCTTTAATGGGAAATCGCCGACCTGTCCTAGGGTGTGTAAAACTATCACCCTTAGTGATGTTGGAACACTGGAGACACCCCAGACAAGGAAATGTCCCATTGCGAGGGGTATGTAGTACACTCTGTGTTAGACCAGTTCTAATGGTGCCAATGTCTGCTCTGACCACAAAATTTCTGATATTATCCAACTTCCTATAACAAATCAGGGGTCTATTCCTAAATTCTGGGACATTTGGGTAGGCCGCTTCTAAGATATTCCAATGATTTGAGATACATTGGTGAATCCTATGTTTAAGGGGGTGAAAGACATTAACAAAAGGTATCCTCTGGTTTTTAGTGTCAATCATAGGTCGTGAGATACCTTCTCTACATGAGTCCTTAAGGATTCTATCAGGGTAGCCCCGCTCACGGAATTTCTGATCCATATCGTTATGTCTCATACCTTTTACAAAAGGGTCGGATACAATCCTTTGTACCCGATCATGCTGGGATATGGGGAGTGACTTCTTTACGTGTGTTGGGTGACTACTGCTGAATAGTAGAAGGCTGTTTTTATCAGTTGGCTTAGTAGGGGGGGCGATATGATCAAAAAATTGAAGGAACGAGAGTCCTATTGGATCCATACGTTGAAGACGCTTTCCCTGTATGGTCTTAATAAAGAGTATGAGCTGTCCTACTAATTAACCTTTTTCCGTGATTTTTCTATGTCCACTGCATACCAGAGACGTGTGCTAATTATTGATTGTTCTCCCTTATTTTCCTTTTGTTCAGCTTGGTCCCTAGCCACTTTAATCTTGACCATGGTAATTCCCCAACATTTCAGACCATGAAATTACCATATCTAATGAGATCTAATTTTGGTACGATTATTACTTTTTCATTTTTTTATTTTTTAATTATTGTTTATTAGATATAAGGTTGTTCACATTTCCATATCATTCTTGCATGCCTGTTGATACCATATTCCTTCTTTTTCATTATGGCTTTCCTGATATAATGTGTGTCTTTCATTTTCTATGGCAGGTCGGCACCGATCTCGTGTCCTGACTCCTTCCCTGATTTGCGCACTGCATCCTTGGGGATTCGGCTTTTCTCGGCCTCCTTTCGGCATCTCTCGGCTCTTTGCACATGCGCACTCCCTATCTAACCTTTCTGGCCGGACCCGGAAGTTCACGGGCCCGGCGTTCACCGGACACATAAATAGCAGCATGTGTGTTATGGCGCCACAGCTCACCGACACATTATGAAATTCCTGGACGTTTTTCCTTTTCATATGCATTAAGGTATGTCTTATTTCATGCTGCGCTTATCTTTGGGGTGCCCTGTCAGATTAATCTAAAACCGGTTTAGCACTATTTACTTTATGCACTCGGAAGTATGTAGGATTATCTCTATTGGACCAATGGTAGCAGCCTTAGTGAACACCTTCAACTATATCTTTTACTATTAGTTTGGGTATATATATCATTCAGTTTTTCTGAATATGTGGCGTTATGGCACATAGGTTTTTTCACCACTAGAGTGTCTCTAGCTTGACATTATTTGACATACATTACCCTCTATTGCCCTGTACATTTTCTATGTAATTAATAGTATCTATGATATGTACCTAAGGAATTCTTTATTGGAGATCATTAGATGCCATATTACACATATTATATCTCCCCAGATATGTATGTCCAATGTATCTACACTATGATTATAGTTCCTAGAATTTTTTCTTTTTTTCTGTTCCCTTTTTTTTTTTTTTCTATATACTTTTTCTACTTTTACATTTATGCCAAAGATATTTGCGTACAGCATTACGTGTTGATCACGGTACATGTATATATATGTATATATATTAGGCTTCACATCTATTAATTTTTTAATTTTTTATTTTTTAATTTTTTTTCCCTTTTTTCTCTTTTTTTCAATTTTTATCCATTTGTGGCCCTTTGTTTTCATTGGAATTTTTTCTTTTGATTTTTTCTTTTGATACTTACCCATTTGTGGTGTAACATATTCTGTGTTTCAATTCTGTACGTCTTGTCAATTATTATTCTAGCTCATGTATGTCTATTTATGATGTATTGATGTACTTTAGTTATTGTTTCCTTTACTTATTCATGTTATTTTTTTCCCTATACAGTAAATGGTACCTCTTGAAAAAGGCATAAAAAACGCCGAAACGTTGAGATATTATGTACCTATACTTACCATTGTTCCTTGGAGTTTTTCCCTTTTCCACATGAGCTGTCTCTGTTTCAAATAAAGATTCTTGATTTTGCATCATAATATCGTTTGGTGTGCCGGATTATATTATTGAAAACACACATAAAAACCAGAGGGCAGCAGATCATGTGAAAATATAATATTTGTGTCATTCTCAAAACTTTTGGCCATGACTGTAGTTGTGTGGTTAGTTTAGGAATCTGCAACCCATTAGTTACCAACATCTCAGGTGTTTGGCTGCCCGGCTGTTGTTCCTGTCCTCCTCAGCTACTGTCACGGGTGTGTCGCCACGAAGATCGTCGCGATTACACAACCTGACTTCTCGCAGCTGAGTTTTTGGTGCTTGGTGTTTTTCGGCAGTGAGAGAGTTAATTCTCTCTCTCTCTCTGTGCTAGACGAGGCCCAGCCTCGCCCAGCTGCAGTTAATGCTGCGGTAATGAGATTCCTTCAAATACCTGCCGGTCTGCTAGGAATGTGTTGGTGAAAGCATTCATGCAGACCAGCAGAGCGGATCGTGGTATTGTGAAGTCTGAAGTGAAGAGTACCTGGTGTGGTTTTTTCCCCTCCTCGCTTTATCATTTATCTCCGTACCCGTTGGTGTTCCCTCTGTTGTTGTGGAGTGAGTTTTGTATGCAAGGTGGATTTTAGTTTACCCCTTGTACTGTCTCGTTCGTCTATTACTGTGTTTAGGCATATATCTTCCAGTCCCCTGTGGTTGTGATCGGGGTCCTTCTCAGGACTAGATTACTGAGGGTCAGGGATTTGCAGGAGATAGGGTTACGCTGGCGGCCTGGACCTCTGTACCATCAACAGTACCTCCAGGTAGAGGGATTAGTCAGGGCCCCTGCTTAGGGTCAGCATAGACCCCGGACCTCCTGCATGCAGTGACAGCGTGACAGCTACCTAACATAACACTTACCTTTTGATAGGATAATCAGGGCTGACCTCCTCATTGAGCTGGGAAGAGCGCCCGAGGAAAGGCACTCATTAAACACCTCAGTCAAGAGGGGGACCAAGGAGTCCCTAAAGGACTTGTAAAACTCGGATGTTAAGCCATCCGGACCTGGCGATTTTTTGGGCCGAAGCCCATCAATGGCCAGTCTCACTTCCTCTTCCCTGATTGCCTCTACCAAAACATCAAGAAAGGGGTCATCTCCTGGCTCAGGAATGGTCTCAGCCAGGAAAGCCGACATCCCGTCTCGATCCAAATCCTTCTTTCCCAATAGGCATGAGTAAAAAGATCTGACCACCTCCAGGATCCCTGATTTGGATCGGTTCAGGGAACCCGTACTGTCGATCAGTCTTGTCACCATCTTACAATTCACTGACATCTTACAGTTTCTGTAAGGGTCGGGAGAGCAATACCTCCCGAAATCCCTCTCAAACACCAAAGATGTGTGGCTATCATACTGACACCTCTTGAGCAAAGACTTCACCCTGGAGATCTCTTCACGGTCACCCCCAGTCGAGACGAGCTGCTCGAGTTTCCTCATCAAGGCCTGATACAAGCGGTGCCTGTTCAGACTCCTGAGGCTCGAGAGCTGATGGAAGAACCCCGCCACCCTCTTGTCACGCTGTTACTGCATACAGGAGGTCTGGGGTCTATGCTGACCCTAAGCTGGGGTCCTAACTAATCCCTCTACCTGGAGGTACTGTTGATGGTACAGAGGTCCAGGCCGCCAGCGTAATCCCTACCTCCTGAGGATCCCTGAACCTCAGTGATCCAGTCCTGAGAAGGACCCTGATCACAACACCGGGGACTGGTAGGTATATGCCTAAACACAGTAATAAACGAACGAGACAGTACAAGGGGTAAACTAAAATCCACCTTGCATACAAAAGTCATACCACAGGAAACAGAGGGGACACCAACGGGTACGGAGATAAATGATAAAGCGAGGAGGGGAAAAAAGACCACACAGGTACTCTTAACTTCAGCCTTCACCATACAACGATCCGCTGTGCTGGTCTGCATGAATGCTTTCACCGACACTTCCCCAGCAGACAGGCAGGTATTTGAAGGAAACCAATTACCACAACATTAATTGCAGCTGAGCGAGGCTGGTCTAGTCCAGCACAGAGAGAGGAAGAATTAACTCCCTCTCTGCCGAAAAACACCCAGCACCAGAAACTCAGCTGTGAGAAGTCAGGGTGTGCAATCGCGACGATCTTCGCAGTGACACACCTGTGACAGTACCCCCCCTTCTACGAGGGGCCTCCGGACCCTCAGAGCCGGGTTTATCTGGGTGAGTAGTGTGGAAGGCCCGAACCAATCGGTCTGCTTTAATATCCGACGCAGAAACCCACGTCCTCTCCTCAGGACCATACCCCCTCCAATGAACAAGGTACTGCAGGGACCGGCGATTCAGACGTGAATCGATGACTCTCGACACCTGGAACTCCAAGTTACCATTGACCACCACAGGAGGTGGAGGTAAAGGTGAAGGTATCACCGGCGCCACATACCTCTTAAGCAACGATCTGTGGAACACATTATGAATTTTAAATGTAGGAGGGAGGTCAAGACGGAATGCAACCGGATTAATTACAGCACTGATCTTGTATGGCCCGATGAACCTGGGACCCAGTTTCCAGGAGGGAACCTTAAGTTTTATATTTTTGGTAGACAACCATACCAGTTCGTTCACACTTAGGTCCGGACCAGACACTCTCCTCCTATCAGCCATACGTTTGTATCGGTTCCCCATAGTACTCAGATTATTCAGCACTCCTCTCCACACTGAAGCAAGTGACGACGAAAATCGTTCCTCCTCAGGAACCCCAGAAGAGCCCCCCCTATTGAAAGTACAAAACTGGGGGTGAAAACCATATGCCCCAGAAAACGGGGACTTACCAGTGGACTCGCTCCGCCTATTATTTAGAGCAAATTCCGCCAGAAGCAAGAAAGAAGCCCAGTCCTCCTGGTTCTCTGACACAAAACACCGGAGATATGGCTCCAAGCTCTGGTTCAGACGCTCTGTCTGACCATTGGTCTGTGGGTGAAAAGCCGATGAAAATGACAACTGCATCCCCCGCCGTGTACAAAATGCTTTCCAGAATTTGGACACAAACTGAGACCCTCGATCCGACACCACATCGGAGGGTACCCCGTGAAGCCTTACAATCTCCCCAATAAACACTTGCGCAAGAGTTTTAGCATTAGGAAGAGCAGGAAGAGCGATAAAATGTGCCATCTTGCTGAACCTGTCCACTGCAACGAGTATGACTGTTTTACCCGAAGATGGCGGGAGGTCCGTAATGAAGTCCATAGACAGATGAGTCCACGGACGCTCCGGGATCTTCAAAGGTAAGAGGGTCCCCGACGGACGGGTATGTGGGGTCTTAGAGCGTGCACAAACCTCGCAGGACGCGACAAAAGTTACCACCTCCCTATGTAAGTTAGGCCACCAAAACCGGCGCGAGAGGAGATCCTCAGTTGCTTTACTCCCTGGGTGTCCTGCCAAAGCTGAATTATGGTGTGCCTCGATCACCTTTTGTCGCAACTGATTTGGAACAAACAGTCTCCCTGGAGGTCCTACAGGGGCGTCCCCCTGAGCCTCCAATACCTCCTCCTCAAGCTCAGAGCATACTGCCGACACCACCACCCCCTCCTGAAGGACCAGAACCGGGTCCTCCGTATTCCCAGCCCCTGGGAAACAGCGAGATAAGGCATCCGCCTTAACATTTTTTGAGCCAGGACGATATGTGACGACAAAATTAAACCTGGTAAAAAACAACGACCACCTAGCTTGTCTGGGATTCAGACGTTTAGCGGACTCTAAATATAGCAGGTTTTTGTGATCGGTAATGACGGTGACCGGGTGGACTGCCCCCTCCAAAAAATGCCGCCACTCCTCAAAAACCAACTTAATGGCCAAGAGTTCCCTATTGCCGACATCATAATTCCTCTCAGCGGACGACAATTTTTTAGAGAAGAAGGCGCACGGATGCCATTTTCAGGGGAGGAACCTTGTGACAATACTGCTCCCACCCCTACCTCGGAAGCATCCACCTCAACAATGAACGGCTGTGACGCATCAGGTTGAATAAGTATGGGTGCTGAAGCAAAACATTTTTTCAAAGAGGAAAACGCTTGACAAGCCTTGTCAGACCACTTTGAAAAATCCGTCCCTTTTTTAGTCATGTCTGTGAGAGGTTTAACTATGGACGAAAAATTACGAATGAACTTCCGGTAGTAGTTAGCAAACCCCAGGAAACGTTGTAATGCCTTAAGATCCTCTGGCAGATCCCACTCAAGAACTGCCCGCACTTTCCCAGGGTCCATACAAAAACCGGATGCTGACACCAGGAACCCTAAAAACTGAAGTTCCTGTACGGCGAACACACACTTCTCCCATTTGGCGTACAGTTTATTATCCCGCAAGATCTGTAACACCTGCCTAACATGCTCCTGATGAGACACAAGATCCGGCGAGTAAATTAAGATATCATCCAGATATATGACCACAAACTGTCCCATTAGGTGGCGAAAGATGTCATTTACAAAGTGTTGAAACACCGCCGGGGCAATACTCAGACCAAATGGCATGACAAGGTTCTCATAATGCCCCTCCGGAGTGTTAAACGCCGTCTTCCACTCATCCCCCTCCTTCATCCTAATCAGATTGTACGCCCCCCTGAGATCCAACTTAGAGAACCATTTGGCACCCACGATCTGATTGAAGAGATCGGGAATAAGTGGGAGCGGATACGGATCTCGGACCGTAATCCGATTAAGCTCACGGAAATCCAGGCAAGGGCGTAGGCCTCCATCTTTTTTTTTCACAAAGAAGAACCCCGCGGCCACCGGGGAAGATGAAGGTCTAATATGCCCCTTAGCCAGACTCTCTGAAATATAATCCTTCATGGCCTGTCTCTCAGGACCAGAAAGGTTATACAACCTAGATTTCGGTAACTTGGCCCCAGGGAGCAAGTTAACAGAACAGTCATACTCGCGATGAGGAGGTAGTTCTTGACACCCTTTCTCCGAGAATACATCCTCAAAGTCCACCAGAAATGGAGGTAAGGCCCTAAGAGCGACCGCCCCAATGACCGTATTCATGCAGTTTTTATTACAGAATTCACTCCATTGGCTTATCTCTCTGGATTGCCAATCAATAACTGGGTTATGCTTAGTTAACCAAGGAAGGCCCAGCACTATAGGAGTGGGAAGACCCTCCAACACATAACAAGACAACAGTTCTTTATGTAACGCCCCCACTTGAAGATCTATGTTATGCACTGCTTGCAAAAACTTCCCTGACCGAGAGGTCTGGCGTCGATCGAGAATATGGGGACGGGTTTAGTCAACACACTCAATCGCATACCTTGAACCCGGGCAAAGCGAGCATCCACCAGGTTAGCCCCGGACCCACTATCCAGAAGAACAGATATCCTCTCAGTTCTCGCACTCACCACCACCTCCGCCGGTACGAGAAACTGAGACGAACTTAGGGACGAAATGCTTACTCCCAGATTGCCGTCCACCACACAATCTGGGATCAATAGTTTTCCGGCAACTTCTCACTCTGCAAAGGACGGGATGGGCACCCCCTAATAAAATGTCCCTTTTTTCCACAGAAGAAACAACCTCCTGTTTTGTGGCGCCTCACCGATCCCCTCCCCCGGAATGATGTCCCTCCTAATTGCATAGGCTCCTGTGGACTGGCCAGGGGAAGCTCCATATAAGGGACCCTTGAGGAAGGTGGAGTCATCACAGGGGGCAAGGTTACCCCGCACCTCTCCCGAAGACGTCTGTCAATATGAATAGCAAGGGCCATAGCGGCTTCCAGTGACGTGGGAGGGTCATACTGTGCCAGCACATCCTTTAATTTGTCAGATAAACCTTGACAAAACTGGCTCCTAAGAGCCGGGTCATTCCACTGGGTGTCCGTGACCCACCTACGGAACTCCGAACAGAATTCCTCTGCCGGACGATCTCCCTGCTGGATCCTACGTAACTTAGATTCAGCAAGGGAGACCCGATCCGGGTCATCATACACAAGATCCAGAGCCGTAAAAAACCCATCCACTGACTGGAGAGCTGGGGAGCTCGGGGAAGAGCGAACGCCCAGGATTGGGGGTCTCCCTGTAGGAGCGAGATGACAATCCCCACCCTTTGCTCCTCACTCCCAGATGACCGAGGTCGCAGCCGAAAGTACAATTTACATGCCTCCCGGAAAGCAAGAAACTTGTCCCGCCCCCCAGTGAATCTGTCAGGGAGAGCTACTTTAGGTTCAGGTCCGGCCTGCTCCGGGGGGTACAAAACCTTGGACTTAACGTCCGCCAGCTCCATGGACAAACTCTGCAACTGCCGAGCTAGACTGACTACTGGATCCATGGTGACTGGAGAAAATCTTTAGTGTTCAGTGAAAATGTCACGCTGTTACTGCATACAGGAGGTCTGGGGTCTATGCTGACCCTAAGCTGGGGTCCTAACTAATCCCTCTACCTGGAGGTACTGTTGATGGTACAGAGGTCCAGGCCGCCAGCGTAATCCCTACCTCCTGAGGATCCCTGAACCTCAGTGCTCCAGTCCTGAGAAGTACCCTGATCACAACACCGGGGACTGGTAGGTATATGCCTAAACACAGTAATAAACGAACGAGACAGTACAAGGGGTAAACTAAAATCCACCTTGCATACAAAAGTCATACCACAGGAAACAGAGGGGACACCAACGGGTACGGAGATAAATGATAAAGCGAGGAGGGGAAAAAAGACCACACAGGTACTCTTAACTTCAGCCTTCACCATACAACGATCCGCTCTGCTGGTCTGCATGAATGCTTTCACCGACACTTCCCCAGCAGACAGGCAGGTATTTGAAGGAAACCAATTACCACAACATTAATTGCAGTTGAGCAAGGCTGGTCTAGTCCAGCACAGAGAGAGGAAGAATTAACTCCCTCTCTGCCGAAAAACACCCAGCACCAGAAACTCAGCTGTGAGAAGTCAGGGTGTGCAATCGCGACGATCTTCGCAGTGACACACCCGTGACACCTCTCTTTGAAGATCTCCCACCACTCAGACTTACTGCTACAGAGATCCAAAAGCGGTACCTTGCTCTGAAGAAATTCCACACAGGACTGTCTCACTTCGGCTTCTTCCAAGAGGGATGAATTCAGCTTCCACAGCCCTCTTCCCATCAGGGGTGTCTCTGTAACATTCAGAGAAAAGAAAATTAAACAGTGATCGGAGAATTCCACCTCAACGGCGGACACTGCAGAAAAGATGGCATCCTCCTTCAAAAAAAACCTATCTATCCTAGACCTACAGCTACCTCTATAAAAGGTGAAACCCCCGTGACCTGGGGTGTGCCGCATGTGGACATCCACCAGGCGAGCTTCGCTAGCTATACTATATAATGCTGTACTATCATAAGCCAGGTGGCCTCCGGGGCCCCCCCTATCACAGGATCTCGTAATGGTGTTAAAATCCCCACCGAAGACCACCTGTGGCTCGTAAAAAGAAAGGGCTTGATCTTCATGAAGAGGCATTTGCGGTCCCACCTGGATTGTGGACCATAGATGTTTATGAGCCGAAGCTCCTGTCCCCTCATGAAAACGTCTAAGACCAGGCACCTCCTCCGGGAGGAGGAACCACCACTGTCCCGGCCTCGGGGGTCTTGGTCGCTGGGGTCTTGCGGCCCCCCGAGGGCTTTTTCCTCGCCATCTTCCCTGGGACTGGCTAGATGGTATGGCCTCCTGTTGGTATGTGAGGCCTCCCACCCCCAGCTGCCTTGCTGGAGGGTGGGAGCCAGGGGCACAGCCCTGGAGCTCGGTCCCAGGGAAAAGTGTCTCTCTCTTGGAAGGGCAGGCAGGCAGTCCAGGGGAAAAAAAAACCTCTCCCTGCAAGGAACTCTCTCCAGGCAGCTTCAGACAGAGCACACGGCAAGCTCCTCCTCTTCCTGCATGCAGGGCTCTGTTCTGTTCTGACAAGTATTCAGCTCGTCTGCTGGAGTTGCCACCTTAAGAACAGGTAACGCTTGGCAGAAGTCACCTGCAAAAAGTACAGTCCCCCCCCATTAAGAGATTGGATATTGGATCCCCCCAGGACTTTGAAAGATCTTACTGATATTACAGACGGGAGTTTCCAAGAGAGCTGGATTAAAGGACAATCCTAGTGCTGAATGAGCCGTGCGGCCTCCATCTAAGAGTGGCGGCAACCCCAGACGATGCAACAGCCGGAGTAATGTTATTGATTGAGGAAATTTCTGTGAGCAGTAAATTAAGAATGTTTCACCGGAACCTCCTGGGGCATCAAGGAAAACAGTCTCCCATTTCCACTTGGATTCTGAGCCATAATTGCCAAATTTGCCGATCTGTGGTCATCAACCAACAGAGGCTTATATAATGTGACAAGTTCTTTCATCTTTTCCAAATCATGGCTTTTAAGTCGCAGAATATCTCTGTCCATAACACAAAGGCTGGTGGAGCTGGTGCTGGTCAACCTAATGCTATTAGAGTGTTACTACTGATACACTTGCACCTTTCTTCTGGAGTCAGGAGGACTTTGTTGAATATGTCGGCAGTGACATTTATATCTAAGTCCAGATTAACTCTCCTGTGCTCTCTATAAATATCTTCTCTAGGATATTCTTTGTATTTGTCCCAAAGATCACGGGGATTGGAAGGTGCACAGGTTGTAGTTATTATAGGGAACAGGTTTAGAAGTTGAGGTGGAAAGCGAGTGAAGGGATGTCTCCTGCAATGTCATGTCCCAGGGTGGATCATCTTCCATCAAACCACGCTTTCGGCATGCCTTCCTGTATGGTTTTATTGGTTTAGTTGTATGTACAAAAGTCGCTCACTTTCCACCTTGGCATACATATCTACTATACATTTATGACATTGATGTCTGATCATTATTTGGTAGGCATAGAAGTCCATAGCTGATATTTTATTGGTTGGTTTATTGGTTGGCCTAGCAGTGTTGGGATCAGTCTGTGTTAGATTATAGTGATAGCCGTCTTGGCCATTCCACAATATTATAGGATATTGCAGAGCATCATATGATCTATGTGTTTCTGCAGTACTTTGAAGATTTTCACTTCGTTGCTGAATAATTAATTATATCTCGGCTTAGAAAGTCCCGTCCAACCATTACAATAACTACTTGCTTAACTCTGAGAGAATTAAATCTCCTTTTGTGCTCACCAACCGGTGTCTTGTCTGCTCTTATAACAACCTGATATTCGGCACTTGGCATTCTTTCTAAGGCTGGGTCTCACATAGCGATACACCAGCGATCCCGACAACGATCAGGATCGCTGGTGTGTCGCTACATTATCGCTGCTGAGCTGCCAAACAGGCAGCTCAGGCAGCGATCAGTACAAGCGACACTGCGGGTAACATCGCTTAGTTACCCGCAGTGTACCTTGGATACCAGCGCCCTGATGCAGGGAGCTGGTAACCAAGGTACACATCGGGTTTCCAGGCGCTGCGCGGTGCCTGGAAACCCGCTGTGTACCTTGGTTACCAGCTCCCTGCTTCAGGGCGCTGGTATCCAAGGTACACAGCGGGTTTCTAGGCACAGCCCCGCGCCTAGAAACCCGCTGTGTACCTTGGTTACCAGCGGATCGCTGGTCTCCCGCCTGTTACACGCAGCGATGCGTGCCTGTTAGCGGGAGAACAGGGATCAAAAAAATATCCAGGACATTCAGCGACGATCAGCGATATCCAGCAGGGGGGCTGATCGTCGCTGAATGTCACACACAGCGATATCGCTGGGGAGATCGCTGCTGCGTCACAAAACTAGAGACTCAGCAGCGATCTCGCTAGCGAGATCGCTATGTGAGACGGGGGCTTAAGGCTGTTTTACAAAGGTTTACTATCTGATTGTGTTGATGGAAAACTCTTTGCAAATTCAAAACAATGTCTTTTATGTGTCAGGTGTAGCTTGACAACGTTGATCAGCTTGTATCTGTTCATCTCCCAAACAGTAAATTTGTAAAAACATTGGGTCTTCATTTGCTACAGTAAGAATCAAATCTATTTTGTGCTATATTTGTCTCTGGACCTTAAGGCTACGTGCACACGTTCAGGATTATTTGTGTTTTTTTCGCGGTTTTTCCGTGATTTTCCGTGGTAAAACCGCGAAAAAAATGCAAGCATTAAGCATCCTATACATGTTAATGGATTCCGCATGTTCTGGACACATGTTGCGTTTTTTTCCGCGAAAAAAACGCTTCGCGGAAAAAATAGCAACATGTTCATTAATTTCGCGTAATGACAGCGATTTCGCCGCCATAGACTTGTATTGGAACGCATGAAATCCGGAAATATTCAAAATGTTTCCGGATTTCAAGCGCTTTAGCTGCGGTGTAGCTGCGGTGAAATGGGAAGTGACATCATGTCCATCCCATCATGCCATCCCATGAGCATCCCATAATCCAGGAAGACAAGAATCTCCCTGGATGATGGCTGCCAACATGGAGTGGTATGACAGGATGGACCTGGATGTCGCACAGATGATTAGTGTGGTAAGTATCTCTATGTGTGTGTCTGTCCGTGTCTGTGTCCGTGTGTGTGTCTATATGTGTGGTGTATATGCGTTGTATATGGGCTGTATGTGAGTCGTCAGACATAGGCCGATGAGACTACTACTCTCATCGGCCTATGTCTGTTCCCCCTCAGTGGTTCCAGCAGGCTCAGCTCGATGGGAGCTGTAGTTCCCATCGAACTGTTCCTGCTGTGAAACAAATGTGTAAAATAAAAATAAAAATTTTACAATAATCGGTGACCCTCGCCCCCCCCATAATTTTTTGTAAAGTTGCTCCTTTTTTTAAATACCCATGGCCCTACTCTTTTTTTTTTGTCATCCCCCAAGGTAATTTATTTTTGTAAATTGCCCAAAATTATTTTCATTGGTGAACAGTGTTTTTTTTTTTTAACAATTTTATTATTCCCCATAACTTATTTTCATTGGTGGCCAGTGGTTGCCCCATTTTTTTTTGTCCCAAAGTTTTTGGATTCTTCCCAAAATGTATTCATTGGTGGCCAGTGTTTGTCCTTTGTTTTTTTCTAAATTTTTTTATTCCCAATATTTATTTTCATTGGTGGCCAGTGGTTACCTGTGGAAATAAATTATACTTACCTGTCCCCGCTGATCTCCACCTAAAATAAAAGTAAAAAAAAATATATATACTCACCTACACACCTAATTCCCCGATTCCCTTGTTCAATATAAAATAACAAACCACAAAATATACCTACCCTCCGCAGCATCCCATAAATAAACGAGTGTCCCACGATGATCTAAAGTTTAGAGCAGCCACACAACATGTGACTGCTCTAAACCACCGCCGCCGATACAATGAACGGGCCGTAAAGCGGCACCGATCATTGTATAACGAGTTCACCCGAATGCAGGTCGGGTGAACTCGTTATAAGCCGAAGACTCCAGCGGGACTCACTGCGCCTGCGCAGAGTCCCCGTCTGACTGGAGGTGATCTGACAGCGTGGGAAAGTTTCCCACGCTAATCATTTCATCTCCAGTGAGCAGGGGAGGCTGTCAGACATGACTCAGTTTACAATGGGGCTAGAAGCATTAGCACTGGTCCCTGCTGTAAATTTGTTAACCCCTTGTGATGGATTACAACATGGGACCTGACTGAACAGCGGATAGGTATGTATATTGTTTTTTTTTTTTATTTTATTTTTCAATGGTTTTTTTTTTGGATTACCAGAAAAATAAAATGTTGTCAAAAACTTTTTGTCTTTATTTAATTAAAAATATTTTTAATTAATGTGTATGTGTTTTTTTTTACACCTTAAGATTGTAGCATTAATAATGGATAGTTGTCTTACTGACAGCTCTCCATTATTAAAGCGGCTTAATGTAACCTTTCCATAGCAAGGTTACATTAACCCCTTATTACCCCATATCCCACCGCTACTCGGGAGTGGGAAGAGAGAGGCTAAGTGCCAGAAAGGGCACATCTATAAGATGCGCCTTTTCTGGGGTGGGTGCTGGCAGATTGTTTTTAGCCTTGGGGGGGCCAAAAAAACCATGGACCCTCTGTAGGCTATTATTATCTGCCTTCACTCACTGGCTTTCCCACTCTGGCGGAAAAAATTGCGCGGGAGCCCATGCAAATTTTTTCTTGATTTATTGCCACAAATAAACCATACAGTCCAAATATTTAACCGTTATGGTTAGGTTTATGCTTATTGTCAGCACCGGGCAAGTGCAGGGGCCATGAGCAGGTGGGGGGGGCCCACTTGACATCAGACACACTGGCGTGCTATGAGGGGCCCTGTGCCAGTGCCGTCGACCACGAGTGGGCCCCTCCCCTGCTTGGTCAGGGTCCCAGCACTTGCAATACTTACCTCTCCCTGCTCCACCACTGTGACGTCTTCCGCGTTTCCTGACAGTGACATTCAGGTCATAGGGCGCGATGACGTCCCGTCTGTACGCCCTCTGCCTGAACAGTCACAGTGCAGAGAGCTGGAAGATGGCGACGCTGAGGAGTCCAGAGTAGAGCAGTGCCCAGCAAGGCGAGCTATTTAATTTTTTGGAGCAATATATGGGCCACATTATACACTGGAGAATCACATGGAGACCATTAGATATGTAGCATTGTATATGTGGCCCATTATATTTTGAGCATTATATGGCACTCATCATACACTGGAGCATCATATTTGGGGCCCATCATACACTGGAGAATCATATATGGGCCACATTATACACTGGAGCATCACATGGAGACCATTAGATATGTAGCATTGTATATGTGGCCCATTATATTTTGAGCATTATATGGGGCTCATCATACACTGGAGCGTCATATTTGGGGCCCATCATACACTGGAGAATCATATACGGGCCACATTATACACTGGAGAATTATATACGGGCACATTATACACAGGAGCATCATATACGTCGCCCATTATACACAGGAGCATCATATGGGGTTCATGGGACATTTCATGTGAAATTCTGAAATTGTGAAAAAAAAATAAAATTTATCAACTGGCATATAAATCTTTTCTTTCTGTGTTGTGTCCGCCCGTCATGTTTGCATATGTTTATTACTTTCAACAGAATGTGTATACAATATCAGCAGGAATTTCAAAGAGGCATGTAGGGAGGGTTGTGTGTTTGTGCGCACACGTGTAGATGGATGAACAGTTTTGCATGTGTGTTTCAGTGTGTGTATGTGTGTGTATATATATTGTAACATTTCCAGGGGATATAGCTCTAGGATCGCTGTCTGGGTAGACAGAGTGGCCCGAAAACAGTTCATTCAGACAGCAGTTCTGGTGTAAAAACTGGCCGCAACCAGCTTTACTAAAGTCCACAGCAAACAGATAAAAATAAAGCATAAACAGAAAACCTAGGCTTGTCTAGCCACTAATTACACATAGATCGATTTCCCTGTCTCTCCGGGTCCAGACTCTACCAGTCTGTGCCCAAAACAACACATATGATATATGTTACCAGTATGGAGTTTCACAGATACTCCTCCTTGTGTCTGAAGGCCCCTTCAGCGTCCAGACTTGAGAGAGATCCACTCCTATTCAGCCGCTATTCGCACGGATTCTCACTGAGACTACTCCTGTGTCCGGGGTACTTCCTGCACCCAGACTGAGATAGCTCAAACTCCTGGAGACTGCTTCTTGTGCCGGGACACCTTCCTGTGTCCAGACTAAGCTAGCTCTCTGACTGTGTTCCCAGACACCTACTTCTGGTTTCCTAATTATCACCTGAGTGGCCACAGGTTTGAGCTGCAAACGTGTACTTGAATGGATGGTGTAATGACCTTTCTCCACCACTAGTTTTACAAAGGCACACATTTCCCTTATACAAGTCAGCAAAGTACCTGTGAAATGTACACACCATTCAATCCATACGCTCTCACTGTCTCACATATCCCCCCCCTCTTCTCCAGACCGGAGGGCTGGTCATCCAGACCGGAGGGCTGGTCAACAATCCAAAAGAGACAGTGAACTCCGAACACTGCATCAGCACTATACTTCTATATAGGTGGTCAGGTCCAGGACTTCCTCATGACCTCCTCCCTGGGTACCTTTCAAGTGTACCCCTAAGTTCGAATGCTCTCAAATTGTCAGCACTGGCAGCACTGCCGAGAAACCCTCTCTCCACAGAGCCAGGTCTCTTAGGTATCACCATTAATCATTATATTCACTGTGCCTTTAGATTGGCTCTCCAACATGTACACTCATTATGAAAATGTTAATAAGTTGGCGGGTGTGAACCACATACTTATCCAACACCTCAAAACCACATTCCCCGGACCATTATCGTACCCTATGCTTGCTCACACTCACATTATATAGTCAACCTACATTCTCCTCACGTTCACTAGGACCTACGTCTGTCATTGTCAGACTTCGTCCAGTCACATTTCCGTCTAACATTGTCAGGTCTCCTCGTCTCCCAGCGTCATCGTACCTTGTCACGCGTCTTTGCCATCGGTACTTTAACGGTACCGGTTAGCTCGTAACTGTCCGTACTCTATCGGGTCGTCTGTATGGGCTTCTCAAACCTGAGTTACTGGAGGTCTCATTATCTCTAAACCCATGCCCACTACCCTCAGGACATCTTGTAAGGTCCCTAACTTCAGCCGTAGCTGTTCTGTTATTTAGGGGGCCCTTTCTCTGTCGGGTCTCACTATTCTTAGACGGCTGCCATCTTCTGCTGCTCAGATGATGCTGTCTATCTACTCGCTGTCTAGCGAGATTCAATTGTTCTACCTCTCGCAGGTAGGTCACACGGTACGCCACCAGCATGCGCACATATTCAAGACTTTCTTCCGTTCCTATAGCGTAGAATGACACCATGCCGTCTTCATCTGGTATCCAGTCCCGACGATCACATGGACTGCTTACTTTCACCACACCAGACTTCTTCACCATTATCTGCATGGCTCGGCCATTTCTCCCAATCAGCTTTCTCACCAGAACATGAGGCACCCGGATGACCTCTTCCTGTAGACTGTGAGCTTTTCTCATAAGCTTTAGTTGTCTAATGGTTTGTTCTGTCTTCAACCGGAGAAACCGCTTTGTGCGAATACATCGCCAGTGCATGTCACTTAGGATTGCCACCCTCTTCACTGTAACTTCGGTCGTGGACAAGACCACCAGCTGTTTAGCTCCTGAAGTCGAGTACACCTTACAGGCTCCCACGGCCTTCCTAAACGCTTCATGCACAGACTCACGGGTGCATTCTTCTCTCAAGTCCTCGGGTACATCTACGAGGCACTTGTACCGACACGTTTCTGTCTCACCAGTGGTTTCCAGACGATCAATCAGCTCAGGGTTCAGGGACAACTGACTTTCAGCTTCTTCCCCCTTTACACTTCTTCTGAGCTGACTCACAGCTACAATTTCGTGAATTTCCGTCTGGACCACTTCCATTTCACATTTATCTTCCGTTACCACCCTCTTAGCTCTCCTCAGGTCTATTTTCTCCTGGCAACAGGGAGCAGTGCAACGTGTTTGCCCTTTTCTTTCTCCAAGGAGGCCTTGTTCACCGAGTGACACTGTATCAGGCGACTTTTAAGCCCGAGAACTTCTTCCTCTAGTTCCGCCATTCGCCTCTCAGCTGCCCGTCTCTGAAGCTTCTCTTGCGTCCAATGGGCTTGTAACTACTCCTTGAGCTCCTTGATCTCGGCTCCGACATCCACCGAATCATCCGAACTCACAGCACTCGAGGAAGTATCTGCTTTACACCTCTCATCTCCAGTGGCCAACTCCTGGCCCTGGTCTGTAGCTTCTCTGATGGACTCCTCCATCTTTTCCCGCTCAGCTTCCATTTGGCTGAGCTTTTCCTTAAGGCGCATCTCCACCTTCTGGAGAGTATCACAGGACATCTGTAGCTCCTTCACCTGAGCTTCCAGACCTAGGGTCTTTCTGCGCAGATCACCATTTTCATCACGGGTGTCCTGCAGAGTGGTCTCAACCACCTGGCGCATTTGCTCTGCATCCATCTTATCCTCTTCTAGTTTTTCTTTGACCCTGAGGAGATCCACATAATCTCTCTTCATCTGTTGCAGTTCCCTACTGTGTTCACCACACTCCTTCTTGGAGTCACACAGCTCCTGGTTGAGCTGTTCGCGCAATCGTTCTAGGATTTGTTCACTTCCAGAAACTCCATCCTGCAGCGCCTCCTTCTCACGCTTCAACTGCAAAACCTCTTCCTTGATTTTGCGGCGGTCCTCTTTAATGGCGTGGAACATCTCCTTCCACAGGGTAACTTCCTCGTTGCTTCCTTTTAGATCTCGCTGGTCTGAGGACACGTCCTCCAGGTTTTCACATAATTGCAGCATGTCACTCTGATACTGCAGCCGAATAGGTTCCAGCTCTTGGCCATGACTGGCCCCCTCCTTTTCTACCTCTAAAGGAGAATCCACACTTGAAGCATAGGCAGACAGTACTACATTCTCTTCATTTTCATTTTCAGCGAGTACTACCGGAACAACCTTTTTGTGGCCCTTGCGCCGTCTACGACGAGAGGAGGACTCTCTTCCCTCGTCTAGCCTCTCCTGACTGAACTCACTTTTTACTTTCATAGTGTCCCAGTCAGCTACGGGGTCTGTGTCACTCCCCATGGTGTTGTGGACTAACAGGTCACCTCCCACTTTGACGTCACCCCCTTCTACTGGAGCTACCCCGTTATCAACGGTCACATTGTCATTTTTAGGAGGTACCAACCCACCACCAGTAACAATTTTCAGTTTTCCACACTCTACACTCTTGTGAAAATCCGCCCCTTTTTTAGACTCCGCCCCCTTTTTAACAACCACACCGGCAGGGTAATTTTTACACAAAAAATCAGCAGTAGTCTTAGGACTCAGTTCACAACATCTCTTACCACCTCCCCGGGCATTCTGTGACAACACTGGCACCCCCGGAGAGTCCATAGAATGGTCCACTGCCGCCATTCCATACGGTGCCCACAGCTCCCGCACCATGTCCAGTTGCATGTCCAGTAGACATTTCTCAAATATGCGGTCCGACTTGTCAGACCCATTCGCTGCTCCGTTCACAGCCATCGCGGAGCACTGTTCACACCAGAACTTCACCGCTTTCCCTTGAAAAAATCTTCGTGGCCCCACCGAGCCACAGCAAAACTGGATTTGAGTGCGACGACAATCTTCACAACCCCGCCGAGTTGCAGCTGAAAACCGGATTTGAGTGCGACGACAATCTTCGTAACCCCCACCGAGTCACAGCAAGATGCCTTCGTGACCCCACTGAGTCACAGCAAGATGCTTGTATCCACACTCGTCGTCCATGCTGTCAGACTTCTCTGTCTCAACAACGGCAGTCTTCACTCAAGACATACACACTCCACAGCCTTTTCCACAGAAAATTCAGCCTTGCTGTGCAGACACTTTTTTTTTTTTTTTCTTTGCAAAGTCTATTAGGGCTACTGTCTCTTTAAGACTGCTCCAATCAGACGTTTCTCTTTGCTGCTGCACACTCCATAGTCTTTTCCACAACAAGTTCAGCTTTGCTGTGCAGACACACTTTTTTTTTTTTCTCTGCTGCTATTTCAACAGACTTCACCTTTATTGCTGTCTCTAAGCCACTGTGCTGCATGCACACTCCAGCACTAACTGTATCAGCCACTGCGCTGCCCCAGCATTCTCCGCCAATTGTAACATTTCCAGGGGATATAGCTCTAGGATCGCTGTCTGGGTAGACAGAGTGGCCCGAAAACAGTTCATTCAGACAGCAGTTCTGGTGTAAAAACTGGCCGCAACCAGCTTTATTAAAGTCCACAGCAAACAGATAAAAATAAAGCATAAACAGAAAACCTAGGCTTGTCTAGCCACTAATTACACATAGATCGATTTCCCTGTCTCTCCGGGTCCAGACTCTACCAGTCTGTGCCCAAAACAACACATATGATATATGTTACCAGTATGGAGTTTCACAGATACTCCTCCTTGTGTCTGAAGGCCCCTTCAGCGTCCAGACTTGAGAGAGATCCACTCCTATTCAGCCGCTATTCGCACGGATTCTCACTGAGACTACTCCTGTGTCCGGGGTACTTCCTGCACCCAGACTGAGATAGCTCAAACTCCTGGAGACTGCTTCTTGTGCCGGGACACCTTCCTGTGTCCAGACTAAGCGTGCTCCCACTCCTGGAGACTGCTTCTTGTGCCGGGACACCTTCCTGTGTCCAGACTAAGCTAGCTCTCTGACTGTGTTCCCAGACACCTACTTCTGGTTTCCTAATTATCACCTGAGTGGCCACAGGTTTGAGCTGCAAACGTGTACTTGAATGGATGGTGTAATGACCTTTCTCCACCACTAGTTTTACAAAGGCACACATTTCCCTTATACAAGTCAGCAAAGTACCTGTGAAATGTACACCCCATTCAATCCATACGCTCTCACTGTCTCACAATATATATATATATATATTTTTGTTATTTATTCCTCAATGCTTGTGATAAAGTTTCTGAAATTTGAATATTAACATTGTAGATTGAAAAATATCCAGTCATTTGGGACCGCGCCTGTGAGGAGTACAAGGGCTCACTTTCCAAACGGGATGCCTGGACTTCAATAGTCAAGGAACTATATCCACTGTGGCCAAAGCTATCAAAAGATGCCCAAAAAATGATTTGTAAGTATTTATTACTAAGTTGTGTACTTTTTTAAATGTACATTTTGGAAATACATAATTTTTTTGGTTTCATATTTCTGTGGAAGATGTAAAAAAAAGATGGCGATCTGTGACGGACAGATTCATAAAGTCACAGAGGACAGTGAGTGGGAGCTCGCCAGCTAGGAGGGTGCCTTTTTCAGACCAGCTCCAGTTTATATTAACTAGTAGGACTTTACGGAGGTAAATGATAGATAATTTTGTGTTTAACTCCACATTTCACATTTTTGCATTATTTTTCATTATGTACTTTATCTATTTTCTCCTGTGTTCCCTTGCCATCCAAATTCACCGCCCCATCCCCCCTCCATCACGACTCATACACATCAGCCCCTCTATCCTTCCCTCTCCCATGTACAGCTCCCATGCACTCCTCACCTTCCTGAAAAACCTCAGCCCATCTTGCCCAAACACATCACAGAAAAAACCTACTTACAATTCCAACAACTACCTGCTCTTTATCTTCCTACTCCTACTGATTTCAGGGGACATCTCCCCCAACCCTGGTCCACCATCCCCCAACCTCAATCCCTACCCTACCTCATACCGAAACCATAATAATCTTATTAATATTACTTGCACTCCCTCATCTCCTTCTTTCAATTGTGCCCTCTGGAATCCACGGTCTGCATGCAACAAGCTATCCTTCCTGCACAACTACTTTCTGAACCACTCTCTTAATCTGTTGGCCCTCACTGAAACCTGGATTCAGGATTCTGACACTGTCTCCCCTGCTGCCATTTCCTATGGTGGTTTACAGTTCTCCCATTCCCCGAGACCCACAAACAGACATGGTGGTGGAGTTGGCATACTCCTGTCCCCACAATGCACTTTCCAGGTCATCCCCCCAATTCCATCACTCTCATTCCCTTCTTTTGAGGTCCACACCATCAGGCTCTTCCATCCCCTCTCCCTCAGAGTAGCGGTCATATATTGGCCCCCAGGCTCACCCACCCAGTTCCTTGACCACTTCTCAGCCTGGCTGCCGCACTTCATGTCCTCAGAACTACCAACCCTTATCCTTGGAGACTTCAACATCCCCATTAACAGCCCTACTTCCACATCTGCATCTCAGCTTCTATCACTAACCACTTCTCTCGGCCTCTCACAGCTTTCAACCTCTGAGACACACAAGGATGGCAACACCCTTGACCTGGTCTTTGTCCGCCTCTGTTCAATCTCCCACCTAAATAACTCACCGCTTCCACTCTCTGACCACAACATTCTCTCCTTCACGCTCACAAATCCTCCACCACCCCAGCGCACTCCTACCTACCATACATTCAGAAATCTACAAGCCATTAACCCTCAGACACTTTCAGACTCCCTACACTCATCGCTGTCCCCAATCTCCTCTTTTTCCTGTCCTGATCTGGCTGTTCATCACTACAATGACATTCTTAAAAGCACCCTTGACCAAGTAGCACCGCTCACCCTCAGAACCTCCAAACACACAGTAAAACAGCCCTGGCTCACATTGCAAACTCGACTTCTTCAGCGATGCTCTAGGAGTGCTGAACGCCTCTGGAGAAAAACCCGCACACCAGAAGACTTCATCCACTTTAAATTCATCTTAAGAACTTATAATGCTGCCCTTCACCTCGCCAAACAGACCTACTTCACCACCCTGATCTCCTCACTAGCCAACAACCCCAAGAAACTTTTTGACACTTTTCACTCCCTCCTCAGGCCAAAAGCACAAGCCCCTATCACAGACATTTGTGCTGACGACCTGGCCTCCCACTTTATAGAAAAAATAGATACTATCCGTCAGGAAATCTGCTCTCAACCACCAAGTGCTGTGACTCCCATCCCACCCTGCATTTCCCCTGGCTCACTTTCAACATTTGATCCCATCACAGAAGAAGAAGTCTCCAGACTCCTCTCTTCCTCTCGTCCGACTACATGCACTACCGACCCCATCCCCTCACATCTCCTCCAGTCTCTCTCTCCAGTTGTCACAACTCACCTAACTACAATCTTTAATCTTTCACTCTCCTCTGGCATTTTCCCATCCTCCTTCAAACACTCCATCATTACTCCATTACTAAAGAAACCCGCTCTTGACCCTTCCTGCACAAACAACTACAGACCGGTCTCCAATCTCCCCTTCATCTCTAAACTTTTGGAGCGCCTAGTCTACTCCCACCTCACCCGTTACCTCTCCACTTACTCCCTCCTAGACCCTTCACAGTCCGGCTTCCGCCCCCTACTGTTGTGAATGGGTTTGAGATGAGTTCTGAGCAGAGGCTCCCTCTGGTGGTTACAAGCGGTACTAGTGAGGATTGGGAATCAGGTGTTACTGATTGGTCTTATTTAAGGGAATCATTTTCCCATCAGGGTTGCCGGTGATCAATTGTTCTGGTCTGAATCCTTCTTTCCAGTTTCCCTTGTAGCCTGCTGTGTCGTGTCTGCATCTCCTGCTGTCAGATAAGACAATTTCTTATTTTGTGTTTTTGCTATATTTTTGCATTTTGTCCTGCACTTCTGTGGGGGCCTTCTGGGTCCCCTCCGGGGGCTTTTGCCCTCTCAGTTTAGTCCAGCCACTGTGTTTTGTACTTTTGCTTTTTTCAGTTTTTTCAGTGGCTGCTGTTTTTGTTACACCAGAGAACTAATTTAGGTGGTAGAGGTCGTGTGATCTCAGGTGATTTTGAAATTAGTATGTTGGTGTTTTTCAGGGTTTTCTGGGATTGCAGTAAGTACCCTTCCTGTCCTTTTCTATTTAGATAGTTTGGGCCCCAGCGTTTGCTCATACTATTTTCTTTCTGTGTCAGTATTTCCTCTTGTCTAACCGCCATTACATGTTTGGGGGCTTTCTATTATCTTTGGGGTTCTGCTCCGGGGCAGATAGCTTTCCTATTTCTATCTTTAGGTGTAGTTAGTTTCTCAGGCTGTGACGAGGCGTCTAGGACCATCGTAGGAACGCTCCACGGCTGCCTCTAGTTGTGGTGGTTAGTCAGGGTACTGCAATCTCATAGATTCCAACTGCTCTGGTGTATTTCCTTTTTTACCTGCACTCCTCAGCTACCGTAACATAACAGTATCACCGGCCACAAAAATTGTATGGTACTCACAGAAGGGAAAAAAAATATATTTATTGAAGGAAGAAAAGTTGTCAGAGATATTTTTCTGTTTGTTGCATTTTTTCCTCTGTATCTCTGGGTGCTGGGGAGGATCTTTTCTCCCAATGGAGTTTGCACAGTTGTCTGGCCGTGTGGATCAGCTTGCCACTGAGGTTCAGAGTATTGCTGCTATCTTGCTAGGTTGCCTGTTGTGGAACCTAGGATCCCCATGCCAGATTTGTTTTCAGGGGATCGAGCTAAGTTTCAGAATTTCAAAAATAATTGTAAATTGTTTTTTGCCTTAAAATCTAAGTCCTCAGGAAACGCAGCGCAGCAGGTTCAAATTATCATCTCTCTCCTGCGCGGCGATCCTCAGGATTGGGCTTTTTCCCTGACACCTGGGGATCCTGTTTTGAGTGATGTTGATGATTTTTTCAGGCTTTGGGGTTATTGTACGATGAGCCTAATTCACTGATCAAGCTGAAAAAGCCTTGTTGGCATTAAATCAGGGGCTTGATGACGCTGAGTTATACTGTCAGAGATTCCGTAGGTGGGCAGTCCTGACCAAATGGAATGACGACGCTTTGGCGGCCCTTTTCCGGAAGGGTCTGTCGGATAATGTAAAGGATGTTATGGTGGGATTCCCTGTCCCCTCTGGTCTCAATGATTCTATGTCATTAGCGATTCAAATTGACAGACGTTTGCGTGAGCGGAGAAGTATGCGTGGAGTGGTGTTGCCTTGTGAGCCAGCTGCTGAGCCCATGCAGTGTGATGGAGTGGTGTCTGGGGCACAGCGTCATGAGTTTCGAAAGCGCAATGGGTTATGTTTCTACTGTGGTGATGCCTCTCATGCTATTTCAGTCTGCCCTAAGCGGGGAAGACGTTTTGCACGCTCAGTTGTCTTGGGTAGTGTTCAGACTAAGTTTTTATTAACTGTCACTCTGATATGCTCTCTGTCCTCATTTTCTGCTCAGGCTTTCGTTGATTCTGGAGCAGCTATTAACCTGATGGATTATGATTTTGCTAAACGTTGTGGATTTCCCTTGATACCCCTACAGAAGTCTATTCCCCTACTGGGGATCGATTCTACCCCTTTGGCTGAGAATAAACCCCAGTTTTCTACTCAGGTGATAATGAGGGTTGAACCTGATCACCAGGAGTGCTGCAAATTTTTGGTTCTATATAATCTGCATGACATTATCGTGCTGGGTTTCCCTTGGTTACAGTCTCATAATCCTGTTTTGGATTGGAAATCTGTGTCTGTAACCAGTTGGGGCTGCCAATGTGTTAATACCAACACTCCTGTTTTTTCTGCCTCCCCCAGGCTGAGGATGTTCCTGACTTTTTGTTTGATTTTTCTGATGTGTTTAGCGAAAGTAAATCTGCATCCTTACCTCCCCATAGGAGCTATGACTGCGCTATTGAATTAGTGCCAGGTAGTAAATTCCCTAAGGGTCGCCTTTTAACTTGTCTGTACCTGAACATGACGCTATGCGGTCTTATATCAAGGAATCATTGGAGAAGGGTTATATCAGACCATCCTCTTCACCCTTAGGTGCCGGTTTTTTTCTTTGTGGCCAAAAAAGATGGTTCATTAAGGCCGTGTATTGATTATCGTCTCTTGAACAATATTACTGTGAAATATCAATACCCGTTACCCTTGATTTCTGACCTGTTTTCCAGGGTGAAAAACGCTACTTGGTTTACCAAGCTTGACCTCAGGGGGGCGTATAACCTTATTCGCATTAAGCACGGGGATGAATGGAAGACGGCATTTAACACCCCTGAAGGGCATTTTGAGTACCTTGTGATGCCCTTTGGGCTCACTAATGCTCCCTTTCCGTCTTCCAGTCCTTCATGAATGACATTTTCAGGGATTTTGTGGACAAGTTTCTGATTGTTTATTTGGATGATATCTTGATTTTTTCTAATGACTGGGACTCTCATGTGAAACATGTTCGAACTGTATTCCAGATTTTGAGAGAGAATGCTCTGTATGTGAAGGGATCAAAGTGTCTTTTTGGCGTACAGAAGATCTCATTTCTGGGATTCATTTTGTCCCCATCTGTTATTGAAATGGACCCGGTCAAGGTTCAGGCCATCTGTGATTGGGTCCAACCTACTTCATTAAAGGCTCTTCAGAGATTTTTGGGTTTTGCCAATTTTTATCGTAAATTTATTGGTAATTTCTCTGTTATTGTTAAACCATTAACTGATTTGACCAGAAAGGGTTCTGATGTGGTGAATTGGCCTCCTGAGGCAGTCTCTGCGTTTCAGGAACTTAAGCAGAGATTCACTTCTGCTCCTGTTCTACGGCAGCCTGATGTTTCTCTGCCATTTCAGGTGGAGGTTGATGCCTCTGAAATTGGGGCAGGTGCCGTTTTGTCCCAAAAAGATCCAGAGACCTCTAAAAGTAACCCTTGTGCCTTTTTCTCTCGAAAATTTTCTCCTACTGAACGTAATTATGACGTGGGTAATCGGGAGTTATTGGCCATGAAGTGGGCTTTTGAAGAGTGGAGACATTGGCTGGAGGGAGCCAAACATCAGGTGGTGGTCCTTACGGACCATAAGAATCTGGTCTATCTGGAATCTGCCAAGCGACTCAATCCTAGACAGGCCAGGTGGGCCTTGTTTTTCACACGTTTTAATTTTGTGGTTTCCTTTCTTCCTGGCACTAAGAATGTTAAGGCGGATGCCCTCTCGAGGAGTTTCATTGCGGACTCTCCTGAGCTATCTGATCCCTCTGTTATTTTGAAGGAGGGTGTAGTTCTTTCCGCCATCTCGCCTAATTTGAGACTTGCTCTGGAGGGGTGTCAGGAGGATAGGCCCGAGCGCTGCCCTGTTGGAAAATTGTTTGTCCCGGACCAATGGAAAAAGAGTGTGATGTCTGAGATTCATTGTTCCGCATTGGCTGGGCATCCCGGAATTTTTGGTACCAGAGACTTGGTTAGTCGGTCCTTTTGGTGGCCTACCTTGTCTCGCGATGTCAGGGAATTTGTGCAGTCCTGCGGGACTTGCTCTCGCTCCAAGCCTTGCTCTCGCTCTAGTGGTTTGTTGATGCCATTGCCTGTGCCCAAGAGACCATGGACCCATATCTCTATGGATTTCATTTCCGATCTTCCTGTTTCTCAGAGAATGACCACCATCTGGGTAATTTGTGATAGGTTTTCCAAAATGATACATCTTGTGCCATTACCTAAGTTGCCTTCCTCCTCTGAATTGGTGCCGTTGTTCCTTCAGCACGTGGTTCGTTTACACGGCATTCCTGAGAACATTGTGTCTGACAGAGGAGTCCAGTTTGTTTCCAGATTTTGGAGGACTTTTTGTTCTAAACTGGGTGTTCAATTGTCTTTCTCCTCGGCATTTCATCCTCAGACCAATGGTCAAACTGAGAGAACAAACCAGACATTGGAGACTTATCTAAGATGCTTTGTGTCTGCTGATCAGGATGACTGGGTCTCTTTTTTGCCTTTGGCTGAGTTTGCTCTTAATAATAGGGCTAGCTCTGCCACTTTGATGTCTCCGTTTTTCTGTAATTCTGGGTTTCACCCTCGATTTTCTTCAGGACAGACGGAGGCTTCTGTCTGTCCAGGTGTTGACTCTGTTGTTGAGCGTATGCAGCAGATTTGGGACCAGGTAGTGGAGAGGTTGTCCCTCTCTCAGGAGAAGGCCCAGCGGTTTGCTAACCGGCATAGGACTGATGGTCCTCGGTTTAAAGTGGGGGACTTGGTCTGGTTGTCCTCAAAGAATATTCCTATGAGAGTAGCATCTCCTAAATTTAAGCCTAGGTTCATTGGACCTTATAAGATCATGGAGATTATTAATCCTGTTTCTTTTCGTTTGCTTCTTCCAGGGACATTTAAGATCCATAACGTGTTCCACAAGTCCTTGTTGAAGAGGTTTGTTGAGCCAGTGGTTCCTGCTGCTGTGCCTCCTGACCCTGTTTTGGTTGAGGGCAATCTGGAGTATGTGGTTGAGAAAATATTGGATTCTCGTTTTTCTAGACGAAGACTCCAGTATTTGGTTAAATGGAGAGGTTATGGTCAGGAAGATAATTCTTGGGTGTTTGCTTCGGACATCCATGCTAGGAGACTTATCCGTGCTTATCATAGAACTCATCCTGACCGACCTGGTTGCTCAAATGAGGGTTCGGTGACCCCTCCTCAAGGGGGGGGTACTGTTGTGAATGGGTTTGAGATGAGTTCTGAGCAGAGGCTCCCTCTGGTGGTTACAAGCGGTACTAGTGAGGATTGGGAATCAGGTGTTACTGATTGGTCTTATTTAAGGGAATCATTTTCCCATCAGGGTTGCCGGTGATCAATTGTTCTGGTCTGAATCCTTCTTTCCAGTTTCCCTTGTAGCCTGCTGTGTCGTGTCTGCATCTCCTGCTGTCAGATAAGACAATTTCTTATTTTGTGTTTTTGCTATATTTTTGCATTTTGTCCTGCACTTCTGTGGGGGCCTTCTGGGTCCCCTCCGGGGGCTTTTGCCCTCTCAGTTTAGTCCAGCCACTGTGTTTTGTACTTTTGCTTTTTGCAGTTTTTTCAGTGGCTGCTGTTTTTGTTACACCAGAGAACTAATTTAGGTGGTAGAGGTCGTGTGATCTCAGGTGATTTTGAAATTAGTATGTTGGTGTTTTTCAGGGTTTTCTGGGATTGCAGTAAGTACCCTTCCTGTCCTTTTCTATTTAGATAGTTTGGGCCCCAGCGTTTGCTCATACTATTTTCTTTCTGTGTCAGTATTTCCTCTTGTCTAACCGCCATTACATGTTTGGGGGCTTTCTATTATCTTTGGGGTTCTGCTCCGGGGCAGATAGCTTTCCTATTTCTATCTTTAGGTGTAGTTAGTTTCTCAGGCTGTGACGAGGCGTCTAGGACCATCGTAGGAACGCTCCACGGCTGCCTCTAGTTGTGGTTGGTTAGTCAGGGTACTGCAATCTCATAGATTCCAACTGCTCTGGTGTATTTCCTTTTTTACCTGCACTCCTCAGCTACCGTAACATAACACCCTACATTCGACTGAAACTGCACTCATCAAAGTGACCAATGACCTTCTTACAGCAAAACGTAACGGCGACCACTCTCTGCTCATTCTTCTCGACCTTTCTGCAGCTTTCGACACGGTTGACCACCGTCTCCTACTCTCTAGGCTCCAGTCACTAGGTATTAAGGACACTGTTCTCTCCTGGTTCTCCTCCTATCTTTCTGACCGCTCTTCAGTGTTTCGTTCTCTGGCTCCACGTCATCTCCTCTTCCTCTCACTGTTGGTGTACCCCAGGGCTCAGTCCTTGGCCCCCTTCTCTTCTCTCTCTACACGGCCCCAATTGGACAGACCATCAGCAGATTTGGCTTTCAGTACCATCTTTATGCCGATGACACACAACTATACACGTCATCCCCGACCTTACCCCCGCTGTTCTACAGAACACCACCGACTGTCTGTCCGCAGTCTCCAACATCATGTCCGCTCTCTATCTGAAACTTAACCTCTCCAAGACTGAACTCCTTCTGCTCCCGCCGTCTACTAACCTCCCTAAATCTGACATCTCCCTCTCTGTGGGCGGCACCATAATAACACCCCGGCAGCAGGCTCGCTGTCTGGGTGTTATGTTTGACACCAATCTCTCCTTCACCTCCCATATACAATCTCTTGCCCGCTCTTGCCGTCTACACCTAAAGAACATCTCTAGAATCCGCCCTTTTCTCACCATGGAAACAACAAAAACCCTCACTGTAGCATTGATCCACTCCCGCCTGGACTACTGCAACGCTCTATTACTTGGCCTCCCCATTACTCGACTATCCCCTCTCCAGTCCATCCTTAATGCAGCAGCCAGGGTCATCCATCTGGCTAATCGGTACTCGGACGCGTCCGCTCTTCGCCAGTCCTTACACTGGCTGCCCATTCATTATAGGATCCAATTCAAAGTACTGGTTCTCACCC